>JANHFX010019476.1:0-34233 GCA_027560015.1 Chloroceryle amazona | reverse complement strand
ATCTCTCTTAATGCTCTGCTGCTGACAAAGCTCACGGTGCTTCTGGCGCATTTCTGAGGGACCTGTCCTACGTTTCTAACCACAGAGCTAGATACCTGCCTGCCTTTCTACAACAGCATTAGTAGTGTAACATGATGTTTTACCTTAGAGATTCACCTAGGTATGTTTAAGTACTCCTCAATGAAAATTTAAAGCCATATTAAATATGTACCATCATTATCCTTGGTGGCTTTTTTGATTCTGGTTTATTTATTACCTGAAGTCAGGTAATAAATACCCTTCTAAAGACCATGAGGGAAGCAAATGAAAGGACACTACCACAAATGAAAAGTGATAAAAACTTTGCAGCTCCTTGCAGGAGAAAAGCACTACTTGTACACCAGAAGTCATAAGATTAAAAACAAACAAACAAAAAAACCCACAAAACAACAAAAACTTGAAAGCCTCAAGTACTTGAAATCAACAGACTTATTTCTTTAATTTCTAATCTTAGCAGCTATGTTGCTAAATATGAGATTTAAACAGAGCAAATGTAAAACCTATGAAAAAAAAGCAGATGTTTTGAGCATATGGCTCATTTAAAAGTAGAAGCTAAGAAGCTATATCCCTCCAAGCAACCTGAGGTATTAAATGCTTTAGACATTGCCTTGTTATGTGTCAGTTTCAGCCGTGGGCCTGTATCACAAAATTTTGTCTCAAAAATAATATACAGCACTATCCCATGCAGCCAGGCTGGATGTTGACTATTTTAATTTTGGTGGTCTCAAGATGAAGAAATAAGGGGACAAGTTTATTACAGCCTCTCTCCCAGCCAAAAAAGACTGTCGTGAACTAAAAATCCTTCTATTTCCTTCTTGATACCCTTAGACCAACGTATTAAGTAAAAATAAGTTCTGAAGAGAGTGACTGTTTTACCTGCATCACACTTTACTCCTGGTTGTCATAAACTTATTTGAAACCTGAGCACAGCTCTCCTGTCTTGGAAAATGTAAGCACTTCTTAGACCAAAAATTTACTGTTGTATACACATGATGGGAGACAGATGAAGAATAAAAGAGCATAGGCTGAGCACCAAGTCAAGAATAGCTAGATTGAGCTGGCACAGGAGGTGACCGAAGGTGTTGAGATACATGAAGTAAACACTGAGACTCTGTGGAGTGAGCACTACTTACCGCTTGTTAAAAATCAACAAACTGTTGTGGGTCAAGGACGGCTTATTTCTTCTTAGCGTTTTCCTAGAAGGTCTCTAAACAGTAATGTACTCAAAATATTAAATGACAGTACAGATGTGCTCATTTATACATTGATAAGTATTTATAAAGCAATTATTATTCATTTCCATTGGATTATGAAGATGCTGAATGGTAAAGTGAAAAATGACTGTGTAAAATTCCTGTATTTTCCAGTAGCAACAGTCAGCTATAAGTGATTTGTTTTCATTATACCATCAAACTGCAAACCACAAAAGAAGACCTAGTAAAAGTAAGGTGTATTGAAATCAAATGATTTTGTCATTAAAGTAAATAATAGCTGGATTTCACTCGTGAAACAAGGTGTTCGCACAATTAGGAAATCGCCCTAGTTGCGATGATGCTCCATTGCACAAGTCTCAGTAGGCAGCTGCATGCAGCTGCAACAGGCAAAGATCTCTTTTCATACATGTTCTGACTGATAACTACAGAATAGTTATTCTGATTTGTGTCACAGAAGGATCAAATCTTTCCTCTAGTTTTGAATAAAGAAGAGTATTACCTTCAAGCATTTTCTGCAGACTATTTCGCATGACATGGATGTTCTCAATGCCTATGAACTGAAACTTGATGTTGGAGTAGTTGTCTTCATTTTCATATCCCTTCCCTGCTGCTCTGTTTGCCATTGCATTGAGCTGAAAAAAAATGGGAAAATTGGATGAAAACCAGTAGCAAACAGATTCTTTTCAAAACAAAGCCTGTGGTCTACTGCAATAAATCCAAGTGATTTAAGTCAAGGACAAATAGGAAGCATTTGTCACGGTGTCAACACAATGGGTTAGGAATCGAGGTCTGTTTACAGGGCACTGGATTGCTGGGGCTCTGACCTCTATTTCACACACTTTGAGTGAAACTTCATTAGTGAGGTTAGACAAAAAAAAAAAAAAACCAAACAAAATACCCCACAGATTATGTAGGGTTCCTCTACAAGAGCATAAAGGTTTTCATTTGGTTTTAAAAGGCTATATTCTATTTTTGATCATCATTATGTTTACTAGCAGAATATACCCAGGAGATGGCAGTGTCTTATCTGCCATGCCACTGTTTCATAGCATACTTACACTGTGATGCTGATCAAGTTACTGTGTTTTACTGCTCAAATCATCCAAAAGTTGATACAGCTTACTTCTTTGAAGCCTGGAATAATGGAGAGCTGGAGTTGTTTTTCCTATGTTCACAGTATCTTGGCTCTAGTTAAGACCACGAATGTTTTGAACTGACAAAATTACCACAAATATTTTCATCTGTAACTGAGCATTATCAAATATTCTGCTGTACTTCTGAAGAAAACGAACATTCAATTGGAAACTGTAGTTTTGTCTTTGAAATCTGTTACTTGTTTCCTGGCATGGGAAAGTCACTAAATGCTTCTTTCAGTCCATCTTCTCAAGATTAAAATGAAGGCTTTTTTTTTTTTAATGTTTATTTTCTCCCCTTTTGAGATTCTTGGGGGGTAAGAAAGTCTCTGCCAAGTCCCTTGTGCCAAATGTTGATCTCTGGGCTGAAAACTAGAGCTGATAGAAATTAATTAAGTACTTTTACTTTATTACTCTATATTTTTTTTAATTTCCAATAGCAAAGTCTCTGTCCAATGGAAACAAATGGTCTCTATGCATTAAGTCCCTGCTCTTCTACGAAATGCACACTGTAAGGCCTTTGAACTTCCAAAGAAACATGAAGTCTCCAGGAATAACAAAGCAGCCCACACTGCAGATTCTCTACGCCTCCAAGCACAACTAACAACTTCTGCTCACGACAGATTTAAGAATTAAATAACAATGGATATTGCACATCCAGACTGGATGGCACTAACAAAGCTTTTGGGCAGACCTTACAAGACATCAGTCGGACAAAAAGAAACTCTTCATTGCAGTGAGAGCCAAGGCTCATGAAAAATAAAAACAAAGTATCTCTTAGGCATTGCCTGGGACAAAAGAGGCTACACAGATAACTCCCATTTTCAGTTATTTCCAAATATTGCAGGCAGTACTCTTGATTTGCTGCTTCTGTAGTCACTTCTGATATTCACAATAATATGCTTCAGTATCTGGCTAAAGGAATATACAAGAATATGTGCCTTTCTGATCTTTTCTACCCCAAACTCACATACTCCTGATTCTTGATTATAATGTGGAGTCAAATGCATGCAACTGAATATGACTGATTGCCTGCTGCCAATTTATCTCTAAGATGAACAAGTCTAGCTTTTTTTCACATCATATGTCAATATAGGTTTCCATGGACCGAATCTGACCTCTTCACTTTCAAAGGAAAGAGCTAAAGTCTAAAAGCTTTTTATTCCATATATAATTTCACTTAGATGCATAAGAAAACAAGTGGGACCACTTTTCAGTTCTTTTATTCTGTCCAATTTCATATGCGAAGATAGGGGATTTTTTCCCATCTTCACACTTTCTAGCACATCCATTCCCACGAGCAAAATTTGGCAATAGGAACACATAGTTAGAGTTGTGGACCACCATTGCATTAATTTTATGATACAACTGAAGGAACCATACTCTAAGATAGGAACAGAGGAAAAAATAATCCATAATTTTGTGTTTCCTCAAGTCTTACTTAAACTTTATTTTACTTGTAGTATGTAATTCAGAAAAAAAAAAAAAATATTATCTATAAACCAGCAGTCTGCTAATGTTTTATCTATCAATGAAAATTAATAATAAAAAACTATAGCCTGTGAATAGTATGTCCTTTAAGGACAGAGTCCTCAGTATGACTTGATAGAAAGATATAAATTATCTGCTGAATCCTAATCTTTCTCTTCTGAAGTAGACGTGAGCATTTTAGTATAAACAAAATGAAGCAGTCTCTTTCTGAAATAGCATATAGCTTCAGAAAGATCTGTATGCATGTGTCTAAGCCACCACAAAACCATGAAATCCTAAGTGAAATACATCAAGCCTCTAACTGACCAAATCCTCAGTACAATAAATGCTATTAACTATCTTTGTATCAGAGCAATTTTATCACAGAAATCCTTTCTTAAAAGCCAATCTAAAATAGCCCTCTTTAAAAGTAAATAAATTTAAGGTTAAATATGCAAGGCTTTCTGACACTCATTTATTTTAAATATTGTTAGTTGCCAAACTTTGCAGCTGCCACAATATTTACTAACAAGTTTTCCACATCACCCCCCAAAATTCCATCTGTTGCTCTTAAAGCAGTTGTTGTAAAGCTCCCTAAAATGTGCCTGTCCTCACTTAATCTCAGTGAATATGAGGATACAACCTCTAAAGCGAACAGACCCCTCTTGCCAGACTTCCTGGCACTTTCTTTAATGTAGAGCATATCTAAGTCCTGTCTTGTTACAAAGAGTTATAGAACTAATTTGTTTTACTCATACACAGTCAGTTTATATTATCTTCTTCTGTAAACACAGAGGAAGGAGAAAATGAAGAAGGACAATAGCCTAAGTAAAGCTCTGCATACAGCCATCCTAGTATATTTAAATGGAGTGGAAACAAAGCTTTATTCTGCAGACAAATCTTTTGAAGATTATCAAGCACAATGAGGGCCAGGATGTGAGGAGCACTTGGGAATGCTGAATTGAAGGGCCCATCAATATGCCTAATCTTTGCAAGGAACTGGTTCTGATGAGATTTCAAAACCCACCTGGATGCGTTCCTTTGTGACCTGTGCTAGATCGTATGATCCTGCTCTGGCAGGGGGGTTGGACTCAAAGATCTCCAAGGTCCCTTCCAACCCCTGACACCCTGTGATACCTGTGAGATACAAGGCAGGTAGTTCCCAGAGCAATGGGAAACCTTGCACCAGACTCATTCCAGGAGAGGGAATGCCAGGAACAACTTGCTCTGATACCTATCAGTTCTTACATGCTCTAGATTTATATATGCATTACAAGGTGCAAAACTGTCACAAGGCTGTATTTGGCACCTAGGAGCTTTAGTAAACCAGTGCAGAGAGAAGGAAGTAAGAATCAAACCCTTTCTTTTTTTTTTTTTTTTTTTCCAGAGAAGTTCAATGAAAATAGTATTCATCTCCCATCTGTCTCCTGAAGAAGCCAGTGTTGCTGAAAATACCTGTTGTTGATAGCCAAGAGACCCAATTTTACCCTTTCTACTTAAAAGTACAGGTTTCTTTACTGCACACAGTAGATTTCTCACCAAAGGCATCTACCAGAAAAGTTTACGGGATGGGACTTTCTTGTTGATACCTTGTAAGAAAATAATAACCAAGTCAGTAAGTTGTTAGTAATAAATCCCAACAATGAGCAACCTCCCTTTAGGGAGCAGCACCAATATCACCAGCCAGGGAACATTATGCTGTAACTGTTAGTACATATAGAAAACTGTTAAACAGGCATTACTCTGGCAGCTAGGTCTGTACTTCTGCATAAAGCCTGTTCTGAACACAGTAGTACCAACACTTTCCTAGTGCTGATCACGATTCACTTGCTTCAGCACCACAAGTAAGGTGGTACCATCCTCAACAGTATGAAGAGCATATTTTTTTTTTCTTGGCCAAAGATTTTAGTCAATTATAGAGATAGCACATCTGAGATCACTATTTACTATATTTTCAGTTTGTCTCTCAAAACCACAGAAGTGCTGGTGATATTCAGAGAAGGTCTCCTCAATTCTTGTAATCTCAGTAAATGGTATTTCCTTATCTTTATGCAGAGGTCATTGAAATTTTCCCACTTGTGGGAGAAATCTTGCATGGAAAATTTTAACATAAGGCGGCAGAGGTTTGCAACATTGCAAGCAACTGTCTCATCAGTAATATAGTTACTGATAGCTCCTCTGTGTGTGGCAACAGTTATTTACAAGTTATTTATTTTTCTGTATCTTAACATTTTCTTAAAAACAAAACAAAAAAAAAATGAAAGAGAAGAGTGCAGTACAAAGAAAATAAATCTCTAAGAGATAAAAATGTGTGCAAGGTTCCTAGTTAAGATTCCCCTGAAAAATCCTGATTTAGCTGTGGAGTTACACAGGTGCAACTTAAAAGTATGTTCAGTCACTTAGGCTGTGCATCTTCCCTCATGTATTCAGACAGATTCAGTCTTACTACGTGCAAGAAATTTAATGTACTTACTTTGGGCCGAGTGTCAACAACATATATGAAATCACTTCCTGGGTTTGCTTTTCTAATGGCCTGGAGCATCTGTTCATCCTCAAGGCATCGAGCACTAAATCCAGATAAAGGCTGGCTGCTCCTACATATGGAGGCCTGCAGAAAAACAAAAATATGAACATAATTATTAAGCAGAAATTATTTACCATCCAGAAGCATTTAAAAAAAGAGTTTGTTATATGTTTGCATAGCTGTACAGTTACATGGGAAGGGCAGAATGGTAAAATTAATTACATATTAAAAAAGGCAAGGAAGATTAAAGCAATACAGCCCCAATGGCCCAAGTCTAGCCTTAAATTCAAATTTTAGAGCTGTATTAAAGGTGGTATTTCCCTAATGTGGAATAACTCCTGAGGGTGATCTCTAGGGGATGTGGTTAAGTACCATATTGCAAGGACAAGAACACTGTTTTAACATAAAGAATGGGCACTCATGCTTACTGGTTATGACACCAATTAAACCAAACTTACACCAATGTACACTTTACTGAACAGCCTGACACTGTGAGTCTGGGAAACACAAATGCACAACATGCAGCTAGATCACTGATGGGGGTGTATTTCTGTCACTGCCTCTGGAGAAAGACCTTACTGCATGGGAAGAGGGTCAGGCAGTCTGACTACTGGAATATATTTATTAATCAGTGCTGTATAAGAAGGCAAGAGAGTTTGTCCACAGATCCGTCAGGATCAAACCTCCATGTGCAACTGGGAAAATAGGAACAGAATGCGAAATGGGTGAACAGGGAGGTTTTTATTTCTGCTACGTAGAAGGCAGCTAGATTCGTAGAGGGCAAGGAGCTATTACATGCACTTTCTAAGCACTGGACAGAAGCATGAAGAGAAACTGCCTGCTGAAGGTCATGACCCATGCAGACTGCCCTACAAATTTATTACTGTGAGAAAGGGCATGCTCTTTTTCACCTAAGTATTTGAATTATCAGTAGTTAATCAGTAAAACATCGATCTTTAAAGCAGAAACCTTTGATTGTGAGAGCTCATTCATATTCTATTAATAGTTTTTGCAAAAATATTATTAGTTATAATTAGTCCTGCCTGCTGATCAGCGCACATTCCAGTGATTTAATATATGCTTATACTTCCTAAGCAAGAAGCAAAAGGTACATATGAATATGGCCACAGCCTTCCATTTTAATAGAAGGAACACATTTCTTTCTCATCTGCAGCGTACCATGTATAAGGCAGATATAGACCTCAAGATAAAATTTAAACTTTGGTTTGTAGATGAGGGTTAGGATTCAGGAAAATATGGGGTGGTGCCAATTACATTTTATCATCCTGAGTGCCCAAAGGGCTAAGGTGTGTGCTGGAACCAGCATGAGAGAATGGCTTGTCTGTCAAGTTAGGCTTGGGGTTAAGAATATGTTTCAGTCCAATTTAAGAAACAGCTGCCCCACCAGTACTGCAAAACTAAGAAGATAAGATGACCTAGTGACCATTAGATGTCTTAAGTGAGAATCATTACCCACAATATCCCTGAAGATAGCACCTCCTGCTGACCTAGGCCAATTGCTTAGTATGAGCATATGTCTATAAAATTTCTTGGGCTATGTTTAAGAGTAGGGCAAGAGATGAGGTCATGTTTTGCTATCGCACAGGCTGAACAGGTAGTTTCTGAGTTTGCTCTTACATTCACACAGATCCTGTAAGACGTAGAGCAAGGTGTCACAGCATCTTCGAATTTGTCAGTACCAAAGAGCTATGGGAAAGTTCTGGATATGAAAGACTGAATGAATGACACCTGTCTCCCCTGCATGTAGCAGACCTCTTCCCAGCCTGCTATTATCATAGCTATTCAATGTCTACTATCATGAGTCTTACCCTACTCCTACCCGTTACCCTACGAGATGGCAACACATGCAACCTCTGAACTTACAAGAAGGTATTTCCTCCAACATTCCCAATCCTTTTCCTAGCCCTTTTAACCATGAAGGAACCAGAGGTAAAAACAATACTTCAGATCCTGGTGGTCTGAACCTTAACCTGAACTCCAACCATAACAGGGAAAACATTAAAGCTGAAACTGTGAAACTCATCCAAGCTGGATCACTATATATTAGAATATAGCTGATCCCTGAGACCTTTTCTTTCACTGACATTTGGAAATGTCCAAGTGTTTTGAATCCTAGATGCCTATATTTAGACTTAGTTGATTATGCACAGCTATCAACTTGGAAAATTTTGTCCCTAACAAAATATTAAAGATAATATGCAATTTATGCGGAGATTATATTCACTATTTAAATGTTCCTATCCTCCTGTTTTATTGTCAAATTCATAGATATTTATGGAAGCAGAATTCTGAATCAAAATAATGACTCATTCCTTCATTCTGAAGCTTAAACCTATGATAGGGGCCACTGTAAAGATAAGATTTCCATGGAGACTGTAGCTTATGATTCCTGCTTGTGATGTCCTACAGATATCTCCTATCCTGTGTGGCAAACTCTGCAGACACCCTGTAATCCCACAGTGTGTCTTTGAAAGTCCTGGCCATTCCCCAGAACAACTCTTGGTGCAGTTGCCAGTCTGGGAATGAAACAGAAGGAGCAATTAGACACACAGATCCTTTGTGAGTACAAAGGGGACTCTATCCTCCTAACTGGTAATGACAGTTGAGCTAAACCAGTATCTAGGGAGCTGGGACACAAGCAGAAAAACACCTAGACCATGGGATCCTTCAGTCCAAGGGTCTCCTTTACTTCAGCTGCCAGAAACAGAAATACAAATAGTCTGGGTACAGTTTTTTTATCCAAATGGATACAGATAAGTGGGGCAGTTTCACACTCAGAGCTGAGAATATCAGTTGTTGAGAGGAGGTGACACTCCTCAATCTTATGGATGAAAGTCTCTTCAAGAAAGCCACAGCATGCTGCTTAACCAAAATTTGGTAGCTCTTCCATTCATCCTTTTTGGTTCTATTCACAGATACTTTCTTGAAAGACTACTCTTGATTCTGTGATTTCTACTGGCATAGTTTTTCTCCTCCTGACTTGCTCTCAGGCTGTGGCTATCAGATCCTAAATTTCTCTGTTCACTCCCAATCACCTGCTAAGCTACCTGATACTGGCCTTCACTCTTCTGCTACCCATGTTTCAGGGCCACTTGTATTGCTCCACTTCCTCTTGATATGGGGATTGTAATTTTTTGGGTTAGCTGTGTTTAAATAACTGTATTGAATGCTGATTAATGAGCTAACCATAATTCCAGTGTGTGCCCATATGCACAAACCACACTAACCAGACTACACTAACCATCTGTTTGTTTTGTTTTGTTTTTAAATAAAATAATGACTGATTTCTTCTTGTGAAAGCTTACTAGAAGAATCATGAAAGCAAGGCCACAATAAGCAAATATTCAAAGCTACAAATTCACACTTACATTGTTATCCTTGCAGTAGTAGGAAAGAGCTGGGAAACGCCTTCGGCTTCGAAATTTAGAGCTCCCCACTATGATGTGTGCAGTTGCAGACTTTGGTACATAAACTTCCGTAGGATAGGAATCACAGACCTGTGAAAGGAAACTGCTTATTTCATCTATAAAAAACAAGTAACAAGTCACCCAAAACAAACAAACAAATTAAAATAAAAAAAAAAAAAACACAAAGGAATTTTAATCGCAGGTAATATTCCATCATTATTGTATATATGTCACCAACTTTTCTTTAAAAAGTCTTTTGAAACTGGAAAGTATTGATTCTAACTTACAGATGGCAAAACTGAAGCAAAAGGGTTGAAGGGCTGTGTTTCCAAATGTTAGTTCATGCTTCATTGGGAACAGAAAGCTATAACACACATTCATAAAATCATAGCATCATTTTTGTTGGAAGAGATATTTAAGATCATCAAGTCCAATCATTCTACCTCTAACCAGAATAACATACCAGTCTAACTGTGTGTCATCTGCAAACTTGATGAGGGTGCCCTTGATCCCCTCATCCAGATCACTGATGAAGGTATTAAACAGAACTGGCCCCAAAACTGAGCCATGAGGAACACCATTTGTGACCAGCTGCCAAATGGATTTAACTCCATTCACCACCCTCTTTGGGCCTGGCCATCCAGCCAATTTTTTTATCCAGCAAAGTGTAAGCCCATTCAAACCACGAACAGCCAGTTTCTACAGGAGAATGCCATGGGAAACAGTGTCAAAAGCTTTACTGAAGTTTCGATAGACAACATTCACAACCTTTCTATCATCCACTATATGGTTCACCTTGTCATAAAAGGAGATCAGGTTAGCCAAGGAGGACTTTCCTTTCACAAACCCATTCTGACTGGACCTGATTGCCTGGTTGTCCTGTATGTGCTGTGTGATGGCACTCAGGATGATCTGCTCCGTAACCTTCCTTGGCACCCAGGTAAGACTGATAGACCTGGAGTTCCCTGGATCCTTCTTATGGCCCTTCTTGTAGATGGACATCACATTTGGTAACCTTCATTCAACTGGGACCTCCTTGGTTAGTCAGGACTGCTGATAAATGATGGAAAATGGCTTGGTGAGCACTTTGAGCAGCTCCCACAGTACCCTTGGGTAGATCCATTTGGCCCCATAGACTTGTGCGCATCTACCAGCAAAGATTCATAATTATGTATAGCAAGGTTGTATTTACAACTGTATTTTCCTCTGTAGCAGAATTTAGAAGTAAGGATGGGAGTGGGTGAAGGTCTCAAACACCTTCTGTTATAGTGGGAGGAAAAGAATACAGTGCAGAATTTTCCATCAAATCTGATAATAATAGGAAAATAAATTAATCCATATGAAATGAGGATGACAAGAGGCAAGCAACCCTCACAATGTCAACCATTTCTGAAAGGAACTGAATGAGCCTGCAAAAAAAGCCCAGGGATTCCTTTGGAGACAAGTGGGATCCCAAATGGGTTCTAACTTCCTTTTCCTGATGCTGCTTATGGCATCCTGGCTGGGGTCAAAAGAATATCCAGTATCTCACTGGGACTTTGAAATGACTAAAGGAATTAGGATGCCCACAAAGAAATTAGGTTCTGAGAGGGTCAGAGACATGTAATAGAGGAGAAATAAAAGGAAGGGTTTATTGTTACAGATGCTGCTGTGGTGACCTGAGTTTTATTCATGATGCCATTTTTCCTACAGTTTATTTTAAGAGATCAAACTTTTTTTTCCTGCTTGTTTTCACAAAAAGAAAGCAAACCTTGATAGCACGTTCAGTCTTTTCTGAGAACTTCATAGGCCTTGCTTAACATGGATATGCTCCAGCAACAGACCCAATGGAGTGCATGGACAAACTTCTTTCAAAAATACTTTGGCTATTATTTCTTACAAATAATTAATATTTTAGGGACTTCAGTCATACAAGACTGAACTAGGCAGGACAGCTGGCAGCTAGGAAGGTATAGGAACTGATGGCTGACCGTGAAAAACACTAACAGTCCATGAACAGGCTTCAAAAGGATTGCGAGGATAACCAGTGAGGAAAAAACATTGCCCAATACACTATTTCGAGTAATTTTTTTTTTCTTAAAATAACTATGTAGTAGTTTTATACAGCCCTACAAGTCATGACAACACTCATTCAGCCACATAACACTAAGTATGATTTAAACTTCTCCCTCAGCATTCGAGCACTAACATTTAAAACACTGGGGACATGGCTTCTGTGTTTCATTTCCACATGTGCTAAATGAAGACACATTCTTTCTCCCACTTTCGCTGTGCCTTTTTGCATGAAAGATTGGAAGAACTGCACCTCACTACATGTGTGTACAGCACTGAGCACAAAGGGATCCTGCACCTCAGCACTAGGGTAGTCCACAATCAGACTGATGATTTACTTCACAGACAACCTCTGTAAAACAAAAGCCACAACAACTCACTCCATAGTCTCTGTTTACATCGCTAATCTGCCACCAGTTGTTCGGAATACCCATCCGATTATATTCTTCACTGAGGTCCACAAGCTTCCAGCCTTGTTCTCTTTCTTCTTTATCTAATTTTGGATTGAACGAGAAACAATACAGTTCTTCATATTTCACTGAAAGAAAAAAAAAGGCAAATAAACAAACCCAGTAAACCACTTCATATTTCTCAGCCTGAAATCACACTTCAAACCCAGAACTTACTACTGTCCTTTACAAAGTTTATTTTAAACAGCATGTGTTGCTACAAAAAAAAAAATCTATCTTGATTTATAACCTTGAAAGTATTGTGCTCTTTTGCTATTTGTATATGTTGCAATCTATGTGCCTTACTAGTAGTGTTACTTAAAATAGACTGTTTTTCTAGATCTCTACTGAATTTTAAAAGCCTTCCCCAGCACAAAGATTAAATGTCAGGGCTAATATGCTTTCATACAAAGAAAAACTAAGCTAGTGCCAGAATAAGCACTTGTTCTGCAAAAGAATTTGCTGTCCAGAAGTAGCTTAAAGTCCCTTTATTAAGGTAACATCTGTCCTGTAGCAAAGATAAAAGATCTAAACAATGGACTATGCAGCACAATCTACCAAAAATGAACTAACCCCCTAAACAGGGAAGTTTCCAATAGATTCAATGAAATCTTAGTTTTGTGGACTGCAAAATTCTGCCCTTGAGTAGAGGCAATTGAGGAACAGAGGTTGTAGTAGCATAAAAAGAGCATATTACATCAATCATTTATCATGACCATGAAATTGTTTAAGTAGCTATGCCACCTGTTACTCCTGGTCAAGGACCATAAGAAACTTTGCTGGTGTTGGAGTTTTTAGCTTTTTTTAAGAACTTATCTGTATTTACGCTAATGAGTGACCAGTGGCAGCCAGATACCATTGCCATTAAATGCCAGCTGTCACTGTTATGGAGAACTATTCAGCTTATAGCTTGAAATTAATATTCTCATTGATACTCAAGATGTTGTTATGTCGCAACCAGTATGTTTTATCTTGTTGCTTTAAGTTCCTTAAAACTTTCTGACCAGAAGGTTTTTAACTTTAGAACTGAAGTAAATCAGAAGCTGAGCCCTCTCTGATTTCATAGTTCTCCACTTGCTCCACAATACAATTTTAACAAGATCAGTAAATTTAAATACTACACTTTCTTTTCTAATAATATATATCTAATAAGTCATAGAGTCTTAGAATACTACAGTAAGGAACTCAGAGCTATAAAAATAATAACCACAAAAACAACCACAATATTAATAAGGCTCCCATCTTTTTCTATAAGAAGTCTTTATTTTTCTCATGTCTCTCAAGGCTTAATTGGTTATATTTTGCGGTTTTAAATTTTATTAAATTAACTATGCACACACACACACGAACATAATGAAAGAAATCTTCCTATTAACTTTCAGGAAAGTACTGAAAGTCAACAAAGTTGTGAGTAAGGAGAAATAAAAGAATTATTTTTACATTGTCAGTTTAATCTCTTTCTGTATTCTCTGATTTCAGACTTCTGTCATGGTACATATTAAGGAGATTGTGGTAGACATTTTCATTGCACACTGTTAAAATAATAGCAAAGGACAGAGGTTGGTGTTGTACAATTATAATTTAAAATAAAAAATCCAAATGCCTTGTCAGCTGGTTCACAGAAAAGCAAGTATGATGCAAAGGAATGGATTTTGTATTTCAATGCAACATTTGTTTTTTTATTGAAAAGAGGAAAGTTTCAAAAGGATATTGATCTGAATTCAAAAATTCAAAAAGGGCACATTCAATAACTCTGGAGTCTTTCAAAACCCACCTGGATCTGTTCCTGTGTGGCCTGCCCTAGGTGATCCTGCTTTGGTAGGGCGGTTGGACTCAATGAGCTCTAGAGGTTCCTTCCAACCCCTACCATTCCATGCTTCTATGATTCTCTACATAGATAATAATAGGCAAAACACAGGCAGTTCAGTGGAATCAACCAACTACTTGCTGCAAAACCTTTCACTGATTTTAAGAAATTTATGCAAGGCACAGAAAGGGAAAATTCCAATCTTAATATGAACACTAAATATATCATAAGTGTTTTGTCACAGCAGGAATGTGGAAGTTCCATGGATTTAGAGACTTGTCAGTATTTTCCTAAATTCACACTTACACAAGGCATCAAGTCAATAATATGTACACATAGAATAGTATTATAATATATTTTGTGGTCCATGATACCCCAGAGTATTACTTTAAACAAAACTTCATGTCATACTTCATGTAATGAACTACATGTTATAATGCACTTTCTTCATTGTTCCTGAAGTGTTTATTTTAAGACCTTTGTCTGTTCACAGACTTTTTCTCTCATAACATATCTCTAATGAAGCCTTTGTTTCTTCACCTGCAAAGGACAAAGAGGCATAGCTACATTTCTTCCATTATATTCTCCCTCTTCAGGATGAGGATTGACTTTTGTGCCAGTTTTCTTCCCATACCTGGTCGTGCCAGACGTATCAGAGATATGTAAATGTCATGGCAGTCTCGTTCCTGAGGGATGACCAGCTGGATCACCTGGAAGTTTTTGCAGCGGATCAGCAGTGGGCAGCCAGTGGCAGTGGTGGGCTGCTTCTCAATAGAGGAAATTTGGCTGTGAAGAACCTGTGAGGGAATTGAAAACGCTTATGAGAAGTGAATCAATCTTTAGGAAGAAAAATAATTATTTTTACTGAGGTGCCAAGGCAGGCACAGTACGTTCCACTACCATTTCAGAAAATCCCCATACTCCTACTCTTGTAGTTTTCTCTGTCTCCAGCTTCAGTCTCAGGCAATGTCTGATACATCAACTACAGACAAAGAAGCGCTTCTGGAGCATTTCAGTGGCTCAGACATTAGGCTGGTCATGCTATCCAAAGCTTTCTGTTTGTTTGCTTTACTGTAAACTAGTGGTTGTCAGAAAGTGCTCTTGTCCTCTGTCTGCACAGTGAAAAGATGAACCAGACTCAGTTGGATAAGGCTACAATGTTGGGCCTCCTTATTGCCAGTCCTGATATAATTTTAAACACTGCATCAGATGAGATGAAATATTACAATAAAAATCAGGAGGAGAATAGGGAGACCATAAGAGGACGAAGTTAATAGTTAGCACAAAAATGGACTAAGAGTTCTTAATTAAGCTACATAAAGGGCTCTCAAATGGTATGACACTGGAGATATATCTGTACCTGTATATATACATGCAACATTTTGATCCATCAAAATAGATAACTCAAAATACAACATTATGGACAAAAAAAAAAAAAGAGAAAAGTAAAAATTTAAAACAAAATCACTGATCTAGCACAAGCAGTCAGGGAAAGAGGGAAGAGCTGCCTGAGCCAATGTAGTAATTCATATGCAAAGCATTTCTCTTCAGTTTTTCCTGGACGATAGGAGCAATGTTGTGGTTTACAGCAGCTTTTTCTCAGTCAATCACATCTGGTATTTGTACAGTGATGTTCCTTCCACTTCTCTTACTGTGTTGCAACACCCAAAATCCACTGAAAATTTTCAAAAATTACATGGAATTTCACATGCTCTAAAGCTATAAAAGCATCCATACGAACTAATTTACCATGTTTAAACTGTCTTGCAAATTACTTGCAAATTACCATCAATAAAGTGCCAAACTCTTACAGCGAACTGAAAAGAAAAAAAAACCAAACAACCAAACAACAAACAAAAGAACAACAGCAACAAAAAAAGCCAAACCAAAAGAAACAAACAAAAATTCATACCCAGGTTTCTTTACGAGTTTCAGGCCCGTTCTCTACAAATATGACGTGGGTAGCTGTTAAATACAAGGTTCCCAGTGCAGCTTTTCTTGAAGATAAACGATCAAGTAACCACACATTTTCCACCTATGACAGAGGAAAAAGAAAAAAAAGAAATCTTTAGTAGCATCTTCCATAGCAGTATCTAAAAATCCACATTTTTTCCCTTACAAATTTAGTTCTTTTCAGTACCATATGAGATGACTATCAGAAGAGTAAAACCATCTGAGAAAATATGATTATATTGCATGACCTATTTCCAGATCTACATTAATGCTCATTTTCCACCCTTTTGTGGTGCCTCTGTATCCATTGTATCCAGTTTGCTATCCAATGTATTCGAGTTGCTATCCTCTGTTAGCAAAGACTTCCAAAGACAATTTCTCACTTGAGCTCTTTCCTGTTATGTCAGCTTACCAAAACCCTGTGACAGCAAAGCAGGGCCTGGCCTTCAGCTAAACACAAGCTCCATGTTGCCCAACCAAGCCATTCCAGAATTATCAGTGATACATTGGAAGTGAAATTAAGACAAAATAATGATAAGCAGGAGGTGATAGTGGTAGAGTACCTTTTTTCAGTGTCTCTCAGTGGGAATCCCAGGCAAGGTTCTGTTGATAGTTCAAACAAATGTTTCAGTGTTTGCCCTTAAACTCTTAGGGCTGACAGCAATGTTCACACCAGATATTTTTGCCTTCAGCCACTTTTCAGCAGGAATCAAGGACTTCGCCCCCACTGCTGTGCCTCGTTGAACACAATATGGGTGTTCTGTCTTCAATATACTTCTGACAACAGGTGAGTCCATAACATGTTATTAACTGTTGGATCACCAGCCTGTGGCTTGTAAACCATTGATATTTTGTGTATGGCATGTGTCATAGGCATTCATATAATGTCATATGATATTTCTAACTAAGAAACTGGAACAATAAATAAAATCAACAAGGTGGATAGTAAGTGGGATAAAAATTGCCTAAAACAGTTAACAACATACTACCATGGGTTCGATGGGTTTCCTACTACAACAATTTTAAAAATAAAAATTAAAAATAGTCATTTTTCCTAAAAAACAGTTTAGTTCTAGTTCAAACTGAAACCAAAGAATGCTGATGGTTGATATAACTTGTAGTAAATTATCAAAACGGTCATTTCAGGTTTTATAACGTTGGAATAGTAGACAAGCAGACACTCGTCTACTATTTTGCAGAAATAATTCCACTGAGATCATACCAGAAACGGAATGATGCCAGTACGTAAGAATTACATGTTTATAATATGTATTCCAAAAGTATTGGGCTATTTTAAAAATAGGAATAAAGAAATCCTTAAAACCAGAAGAAACCATTTTGGTAGCAAAATGCTTAAAATCAAACAATTAGTAAAACCGAGTACTCTCCCTCAAGGCCAGTTATAATCTTCTTTAAACAAAAATAAAACAGCTAGAAAGCATGGATAAAGTCTTTTCCCAGGACCATCTACTTCAGAGGTCATGTATTGGCGTGAGGAGGAATGGAAGAAACACAACATTAACCCAGTTAGCATTCAGTAATAACCAAAAGAGAAGGTATAAAAGAGCAGGGATGATAGAGAAGAAAGATATATGCAGTGCCCCTCTAAAATGAACTCACAAATAACAACAATAAAAATGAGGTTTGTCCAGAGAAAAAAAAACCACAACACTGCAGTCCAGACAACGAGGATGGCAGTGATCTTGCACTGGGCAGTCATCCCCCTCACCCTACAGACTGAGGTAGTTCAGGCCATGAAACACAAGCAAACCAGACGGCTGCAGGGCAGGGGCTGAGGGATGAATTTCCAGGCATCCTAGTCACATCCTCTCCCCAGTTATCAGCCAGAGCCCCATGACTGAATAATGTTAACAAACAAAGCTATTTGGGTGCTGGGTTTTGCTGTTGGTTTGTTGGTTTTCTGGTTTGCTTTGGGTTTACTGGGTTTTGGTTTTTGGGGTTTTCGTTTGTTTGTTTGTTTTTAAACACAGAGGTGCAAATAAAATAAAGGTTGGAACTGAATAAACAGGAACAGTTCCAGTAAGAACTGTGTGGTAAGTCCTATTTCATTAAAGGAAATACAATGCCTGCACTGGGTGAGATCAGAGATTCACCTGGCCCTGCAGTTTATCTCTTCAAGCAATTGCTGAGGGAAGAGTATAAGATGCAAGTGTGTACCAATGCTCCCTTGGATTGTTATCGTAGCTTCTAAAAGGCAGCAGCTCAGGGAACTCCCTAAGCTGAATCACAGCTTTTAACAGCCATAACTGCATTTTAATGCCATGAATTTTGTTAAATAACATTTTGAATCCCTGTAACTGATTGGGACCCACAACAACCAGTGAGAGTGAACTTCACATTTCAACCAGGAATTATACAAAAAAAATCCCTTCCTCTTGAAGGAATTCCTCTTGAATCCCTCTTGCTTCTTTTGCCACCAATAATAGGTGCACTGTGCATTTGCTGAACTGTTTGGTAAACAGGAAAAGTAACTTCTCATTTAATTCCCCTCTGTCTCACACTCTGGTACAGACCCTTCCTCCATCCCAACTTTATGTAGTCACGATCTTCATGAAAGCTATCCCAGACAAGCTCTTCCACGCTTCTATTACCCTACAGGAGGTCTGCTTCTTGAGAAGAAGCCAAAAGTGCAAACAGAATTCCAGATTTGGGTGCACAATAGGTTTGTGCAGCGGAATAGTGAAGTTTGCTTTTTTTGTCGTGTGCGGACCACAGTGGGATTTTTGGTTGGGTTTTTTTTTTGGACCTAGCAGTTGTTGCTCCAAGTCATGTCTGCATACATAAGTTAAGTCCTACCTCCCACATGTATTATCTTATATTTATAAATGATAAATTTTGTCCATCAGTATCAAGAGACATCACTGCAAGTTTCTACAGAAATCTTTCATTTCTCCTACCCTGAATAACGTCAGTAGTATCAGTGAACTCTGCCACCTCTGAAACCTCCCCTCCTCTCTGTCTTTAAAAACATGTCAGTTGATCATCCCAGGCTCCTACAGATTCATTGGCTCTCTAGTGATGAGAACAAAATTGAAACAATATGTTCCTACCATTTCTTTCTTATTTTTTAATTAGTTATTACTGAGAGGCCTGTATTTCTCATCCTATGAGTTCTTAAGTTCCCACAATGTTCATTGATAAAGGACATGCTCAAAGGAGTTTAGAAAGACCAACTTGATTATATCAAATGGATCGCCCTTGTCCATATATTCAGTACTTAAAAAAACCCCATTTATAGATTGTAGGTTCCTCTGTGAAAGCTATGATAATTCTCCCTCTTTTTATCATACTTATCCATAAATCTAATGATTCAGAAAGAGGCCTGGAGAACTGCAACTCCTATCAGTTTCTCAGGTTAGGTGTCACATTTATCACCTCCATTTTTTTCAGACCAGGAAAACTTAAGAATTACACCATCAGTACTGACTTGGAAGTTTTGTGCTTTAGTTCTTCTGACTTGAATGGATATCATCTACTCCTGATAATTTTTTCTGTTCATTGTTTCCACTTTGTTCTGAAATCTCTTCAAATAATGGTTTTATTGGTGACAAATTTTCTGATAACTTCTTGACAGAGAAATATGCCATAGCAGGCATATGCCTAAATACCTTCCCTACTTCAATCATTTATTAATCTTGTAGATTTTCTGTCAGGATTTTGCCTAGCTAAAGACAGGCTTTGCTAGTAGCTTTTGCCAAGTTGTTCTTCAAAATATCTTTTGGTCTGACTTATTTTGTTTATATATTTAACATGTTTATGCCTTATTTTCCTCATTTAGGCATAACTTCAACTTGAAGAAAGCCCTTCTAATAAAAGAAGTTCTTTTAATAAGAGACATGCTCTTACTCCTTCACCCTGTTGTTTAGCTATGCAAACCTTGTTTTGGTCTGTTAAAACCTTTTTCTGGAAGTCAGATTGCACTGAGCTCCCAGATTTAAACAATCTTCAGGACTGCTATAAACATTTTAAATTTTGGCTCTCTTTTTAAACAGTTTTCACATTTTTATGTAGCTTCCTCTTTGAAGTTAGATGTTGCCATGGGAGATTCCCCATCCCACCCCCTTTTTACTCTTTCAGGAATAATTCAGCAAAGTACATTAGTTGCCGCAAGACAGAGGTTCTAGGTACATTTTGAACTAGGTCTTTCTGTCACTAAGACCAGATCCCAGAATTATTTAGGATTACTTATAAGTAATGAATTAATTCCACCCCCCCCCCCCAAGATAAACAAATTGACTCCATATAAGCAATCATTTAAAAGACCTGAGAGCTTTACTCAGAATCACACCCCTTCAAAACCATTTGCCCAATCTCAGCTGGGTAAATTATGTCTCCCACTGTTACTGATTTTCCCATCTTCATGCCCCATTTTATCTTGATTTTGTTGTCACAGGCAATGCCACTATTTAGGTGAGACAGTCAGTACTACAGTCCTAGAACTGTACTGCAGCCCTGTGGTGCTACAGTTCTATTATTCCTGTTTAAACTTGTAATTTCAATCTGTAGGGAGTCTTTTCTTTTTGTGTAATAGTTAATCTATGAGATTTGACTCTTATTTCGAGACCAAAATATCTGCTCTTTGACAGTCATGATTTTGCCTGTCTTTCCCATGTAAATTGTCCCCAGTATGCCTGGCACTGATTATTTTTCTTCCAGTAAGTTTCTCAAGTGCCTATTAATCAACATTCTCATTTATAACCAGTAACTTTAGTTTCAACATTTTTTTCTTTACAGACTTTTAATATTTGTACTGGAATACGCACATACTTTGTCCATTTTTCTCTGTTTCTTTGCTCTGTTTAAGGGACATTCCTGACAATTTCTATTTATTTGAGAATATAGAATTTTTTATACTGACAATTTCTTATGAGACAGCATGGCATCCAAAATATCATACATTTTCTGCATTCTAACAAGAGCTGCTCAGTTTTTCAGTACTTCAGTGTGGATATATACAACTTTGAATGCTCATTCAAACATTCCTACTAGGCTCAAGAAGGAAAAAGCACTGTTTGCGAGATGGTTCAGCAGACTGAATTTTTACCTAGTCCTTATTTCTGCTAACCCCAAAGATTACAGTAAGAGTCAGATAAAATTAATGAGAATCTCAAAATTTGGATCAATATAAATCAGCATGACTTGTTGATTAACCTTGCCTACTTCTTACATGGCATATATCTGTGATTATAGTATGAGAAATATAAAGCAGGTTTACTATATAACTTGCCTCATGGACCACCTTATATTACCTAACATCATTTCTGAAGGGAAAGGGAACTGCTTAAGTCTAAACACTACCTGGATTCAAATCCACAGTTCTGACTTAGAGTCAGTAAGTGGCCAGAAGTGCCTTCTGGAGCAGCAAAAGTCTCTAAGCTATCAAGAGCTTGTTCTAAAAACTAAAAAGCTTGTTTCTCCTGCATAGTTTCACATGGCTTTCATCTAAGTTCCGTCCATGTTTCTTCTGCCTAATTTTCGGTTACTCAAACTTTCTGAAAAAACAGTATATTTCACCTATGGATGGGCTGGGGTGAGGGGAATCAAAAGAGACGTAGCCTCAATCTTATATTTCATTCTGCTAATCAAAGGACTCCAAGAAGGAGCCTTCCTTCCTCTTCTCCATCCTCAAAATCAGGAAAAGAAAGCCAAGTCAAACTGTTTTTAAATGGGAATATGCTCATTTTCACAAGAGAGGAACACATGTTGCAAAAGTGCTTTGGAAGAAGCTGAGGTTTTCTATCTAAAAAGTAGCATCATTGAGAAATCAGCATTAATAGTGAACAAAACAAAAGCAAAAATTAATATCAGAAAGACATGCAGTAGTAATTTGTCTCCTACCTTTTCCCCAAAAAGTGCTCAATTTGCTCACCGAAACTATGTAGACTTTCTTGGACAACCTAAGGAAACATGTATGTACACACCAGGAAAAAGCATACACACCATGTACACATGCTTTGTCCAAAATGAACAGCTGGTGAGAGACCAGATCAGAAATACCAGCTAAAGACTAAAAAAAGAGCAAAACCAGCCTGTAAAGCTGAAAGCTGGAAAAGCTCAAGGAACAGAAACGAAAGCTTTAACCAAGCCAGTCTGGAGAATGGCATCTGAGTAAAAACTTCAATAATTTATTTGAAGCTGTCTCCTATATCATTTATTTTTACCTGATGACTGTGGTTGTCTATGCTCAGAGTGTCAAGACATTTATTTCAATGATTACAACCCCTTACATGGGGATAAATAAAGTTGGCCAGAAACTCTATTTTCAACGCAACACAGATGACAGAAAAAAGGAGGCAAAAATAGAAGTTAAAGGGAATGCAGATTAAGAACAGATGGAAGGCAATTTTTGCTCAGAGAATAAACATGACAAATGACTTACAAACAAGGTTGCCAGGAGATCATTTAAGAAAAAAGATGTCATATTAGGGAAAAGCATAGGTCAAAGCTTTATTCAGGCACAACTCCCACCAGTTTCAATAGGACTTCCACCTAAGGAAGAATGGTAAAGCTATGACCCTGAAAGTGGTCAGAAAAGTTGGCGTGACAAAATGTTATTCCTAAAACTATCCATGTACCCTCATTTGTTTTCATTTTTGTTATAGACTACTTGTTGAATGAGCTCTGACTGCATGACCTATTTTTAAATGCTTCTTGAATATGCTACCTTTATTCTCACTTCTTTAAGATATTTCAGTATCTCCAAATACAAGGCAGCATCATAAAAAATGCAGAAGTTACTGCTACTTTTTCATGTTGTTCATAACTCCACGTGGGAAAACTTTTTCAGATAAATGCAGCATCAGTTCTGACTGCGGACTCAGAATTGAGTAGGGTTAGAAGAGAGAAGCAAAGTTGTGCAGCAAATTGGTCAAACTGGAAAAAAACATGCCTTTCAGCAAAACCTCAGCCCCTTGCCTCTCCACATTGCTTTGCTTCTTGACGCAACACCACTTGAGTACAGCAGGGAGATGTTATCTGACACAAAAGAGTCTCTACTGTAGGATTTTCAAATAAAATAAAATCTTGAATTAGGAAAAGGCATCTCAAAGAGTTTTAATCTCCCTACATAGGTCTTTGGTCTGTGTGTTTGCTTTCCATATACTAGCTTACCTGAAGTAGAAGACACTTGAACTGCCAGTTCTGCCATGGCAATCACCAAACTGCCTATTAAAATTATCACTGTGCATCTGGAAGGAGAACACAAGCAGAAAAATCTATCTGGCAGCAAAACAAAATAGCTCTGCTCCAATGTATCACCAAGAGCTCCCTGCTCCTTTAGGTGGAACCCTTACTAATTCCTCTAATTCCTTATTACAAAAAAAAAAAACCACCACAACAAAACCCCGACCCAAACCAAACCAACAAACAAAAACCAGAAAGAAAGGCCAGAAAACCCTCCCAGAGAGGAGAAATCTGGGAATGACCCAGCATGGGCCACATCCTCAGGAGCTTCTCTGTTGTTCAGTCAGTTAAAATTCATTGCTCTGCAACAAAAGCCTGTTGAAACAAACTCCAGGTAAAAGCTGATCAAATACCTTGACATCTGACTGTACAAAAAAGTTTCAGTGATTCTTCAAGGGTAAAGAAAGACTGCTTTCACAATGCTCTGTGCTGCTGAAAAGGTCATGTCTTGTCTTGTCTGTCTTGTCACCTCGTCTTCCGTTGGGCTGCTAGACTGCCCAGGGATTTCAGCTGCCTTCCCTACTCACCTTGTGAGGTTACACATGGAGTACAAGCAAGAAGAAATTGAATGTTGGGAATTAGTGACAGGACTCTGACAAGCTTCAGCACTGCAGGCATGCAAAAGCTAAGGGAAGAGCTTGAGCAAGCTAAAAGCCTGAGCTTAATGAGAAAAAAAGGAGCACAGCTGGTATGGTTTGAGGCCAAGTGGAATGTTTGAGCTTTCTTCACCCTGGTTGACCCCAGCAATCCATGTGTTTAGCATAATTCCTGAGGGTGAAAAAATACAACATGCAAAAGACCAAATGCTATTACAATTTATTTCACACAAAGATAGTATAGTGTTGTACTTGTTAAACAAAATATACAATAAATGATCTTTTTGCATAATCTTGGAAAAAGAATAAAGGAAAACTGAACTGCCAATAGATGCTGCCATTTACTGTGGTTTCTGTTCTGTTTCACAAGAATCTTGAAAACTGTAGTTGATCCATGTAACTTTTTTATATTTCCTTCTCTGAAAAGATTTCCCAAGTGCAGTAAAATAACACACAATCAATCTGTAATACAGAGTCGGTCAAAAGAATCAGCCAAAGCAAAAAAATACCAAAATCATTAAATTTAAGTAAAGACACCTTAAGCTCTGCATTGTAAAAAGTTTCCTCAGGGCAAACCTGACAGGATTGGGGAAAATATTCAAGAAAAATCTAAGCAGGTCTAATTTACTAAAGCACTAAAGTGAAACAGGAATACTCAAAAAGGGCTGAAAAATTTGTAAGTAATGACTTCTAATGTTAGCGAGACAGCAAACAAATTACCTAACAATATGTATTAAAAAAAACCCCTTATGTCTGCTAAGATCTCTAAAAAGTGGGATATCAGCACCATGTATGCTCAGATACAGCTGAGTAGCAGTTGTATAATGGATGCAGTGAACAGTAACTTATTATGAGTGTATATAGCATTGCAATATGGTGTCAATGTAATAACGCAAAGCTCATCCATAATAGGTTTTTTCTTTCAGTCTATACTCAATTTCATTTATCTAGAGAAGAAGAGACCAACTGAGGAATTTCCTATTTTTTACTATGTGTTCTGTTAAAAACACACATCTAACAGGAATTTAGGGAAAAAAAAACCTGTTTCCTCAAGTGAATAAATCTTACTTCTTTTGCCAAAATTGTTCAGATTTAGTTCTAAAAAAAATATACAGAAAATTATTGTATTGCTCACAGCAGTAAGCTGGAGTGGGGAGAAAGAATTCTGCATGCAGCCAAGGGACACTGAAGAGAAATGCATGTTTAAATTCCTCCATTTGATACAGGCTTTTCTGTTGCATGTTTGAAACTATGCCTTGTTCAGGGGTCTGTTTTAGAGCAGCAGTACCAGGCCATTGCTGCTGTTCAGGCCACAAAAAGGTTACTATTAAAGACAGATTTGCAGTACTCCATTTTCTTACTGGAAGGGATCTGTCTCTCTCAGCAGAGTACACCTGCACACCAGGAAATGTCATTGTGTATTTTCTGTTGCAAATAGATCATGGGTTTTGATCCATCAGACACTGATAGATCAAATACCACCCACTTGAGTCCTTTAACAGCAGGCTTAGAGATTCCAGCCTTGACCACTCCAAAGCCAAACTTCCCAAATCCTCCACTCCAACCTCAGTCTCCTGCTATGCATAAACAGAAATCAAAGGTTACCCTGCAGACATGCTGTCTTAATGATTTTCAGTACTATTTTTTAAGTGCAATAAGTTTTAGAGTTACTGGTTTAGACACGGATACCAAGGCAGCAAATTGAAGTATGTGGTTTTCCATGGTTTTTAGAGCTTGTTTTATGACTTTATCCAGCTGTGTCTTTATTGAGGGTCGCATTATTGAAAATATGAAAGTCTGGCATAGAAAATCCAAAGGAGGTCTGCCAATTCCAGGATTAGAAAAATATTAGTATTATTATGGACAGAGCAATCATATCTAAAAGGAATAGACACAAAACTAGAAATCTAAAGACAAATGACCTTTCCAATTAATACAATGAGTCAGTATACAGATTTCACAAGGGAGAAAGTGCCTTCCCACTCACATGATGTGGGAAAAACAAGGTATTTAGAGAAAGGCTTAATTTATTTTTTTAAACAACACTGAAACCAAAACAGAAATACAGTGCACATTGGGAACAGGCATATAGATATATATGAAAATCACGTTTCAAAAGTGAAAAAGCATTCAGAATAAAAGGCCCCTAATACTAAGGTAAATGTAACATAAAATTAAAAAAAAAAACCAAACCTCAGTGAAAATAGAACCAAAACCATAAAAGACAAAATGCTAGGTCCTGAGTCTTTTCAAACCAGAATTCTTTCATTGCCTTAAACAACCTTTGGATTAGGACCACTGGCTCCATCAGTGTTTATGATTCAGAACATAAAGTTGGAAGCATCTTTCCAGATGGATCATGCTTTCCTTCACTTCCCTTTACATTGCCTGTTAGTTAGTATTGTGGATCAGATGTTTTGGTTACAAAATCAGAAGCACCACTAGTCTGATCTGGTAAAACAGCTCCTGTGCTCTCTTGGTTAAGTCCTTCACCTCACAAAGGTCAATATGCTCCTGGACTCACTGCAGATTAGATATAATTAGTAAACATTGAATTAACTATTATTTAAATGGTAAACTAATCTACAGACTCTTTCTACTACACAGGCACAGTGTTTTGAGATGATAAATATATAACATGTTTTAACAGCTTTGTCTGTTCCACATAACACTTCCAGTGGGATGACCAAAAATTAAGAACAGAGATGGATGAAGATGATGAAAAGTGATTTTTTGCCTTTTTTTTCTTTCCCAAGAGAATGTGCATTAATATATCAGTATGAGAAATATGGCTCACATTACAGAAGTGAGAAGTAGGAATAGTGAACAGATGAAGTTGGTTATTATAACAGAAAATTAAGAAGGTATTAATGCCATCTAAGTTTCAGTACTTTATTTAGGCAACTAAGAAGCTTATGGTCATGAAGAATAAATGGTAAATGGAGACTGTGAATCAAGTCTAATGGGATTCTGGAAGTTACTTTGACTATTTCCATGGAGCCTCTGTTCTTAAATTATATACCTAATGCTAAATAGTTAAAATCTCATAAGTAGTGATAACAAAAAGTTAAAACCAAACAGGATAAAATACCTAATGCAAACTTTTCCCAAATATATAGAAATTTTTAAATTCAGCTGAAATTGCACTCCAAAGTTTTACTTCTAGTCGTCCGTAACAAAGAAGTAACTTGAAAAACCACAGTGGCATACCTTCATTTAGATAATATTTTATTATGTTATCAATAGAAAAATTGTAACCCACTTTAAAAAAATCTGGGATTTTTATGGCTCATGTAGCAGTTTTACCTGTACCACCTACTCCAAGCTCAGATAAAAGGGAGAAAGTGTGATAATTTTGTGATATTTTGAGATTCCAGCAACATAATGTAGAGTTTTATCTACTGCCTCACCAGAATAATACTGTTGGATCAAACATGTCTGTAAGACACAGAAATTTTGCGTAGATAACAAAATTTGGGAAAGAGAATGTCACAGAAGACTTCATGACTGTGTTGAATTTGCCAAGATTTATTTGGATCCTTGCCCTAAGCAATATATATCCAGTTGTTGTGTAGCGAACAGAAATAGCCAGTGCCTAGGATCACACTGGCTTAGTTTTTTCTTACCCCTCCAGCATTTCCCTGTTGGCATAAAATGAGGTTCAATCTGGTACATTAAATCTAAAATCTATCTTATGTTGGAGGCAATCCAGGGCACTCACAATGAATTAAATAGTTTATTTATTCACCTTAAAATTCCAGCAAAATAAAAGAGAGATGCAACTAATGGAAAATGAAATCACTATTGATGAAAATGTCTCTGCTTCAGTTTAAAAAAATTGCACCTTCTAAAGTTTTTCAATTTGGATGAAGACTTTTTTGACTGTTTAAAACCAGTAACAATTTTTAAAACTTCAGTGCAACATTACACAATTTGAATTTTCATCTGCTCACCCCTACTTTGATAGAACTGACATTGGACTGGAGAGCTCAGCAACCCCAAAGTCTCCAATTTCAGTGCTGATCTGAGGAAGGACAGTTCTCAGATCCCCAGTAATCTCCTGGGTAGACAGCCAGGAAAATAAGCAAATTTTCATCAGAACCCTGCTGATGCTTTCATAGAACTTGATTGACAACAATAGCTTTCTGTGACTCATTTTGGCCTGGTAAATAAGAACATGTCAATTTAAAATTTTTTAATTGAAAAGTTCCCGGTTATATGAGCTGAAGAATGGAAAGAAGATGGAATCCAACAGAAGCACTCTGAAAGAAGGAAAATAGCGACACTACATCCTGACAAGCCTGAGAGAAAGAAAAGAAAAAAAAAAATCAAAATTAGTGAACAAGAAAGGAATTACTGCTCAGGAAATAAAATAGCAGACAAAATCTTCCAACATAACAAGGCAAAGTCTAATTCACATAAGTACAGCGGGAATGAGTCAGACTAAACCCATGATGTAGGAGAGGAGGAAATCAAAGACCCAAAGAGCAAATCTGGCTATGTGATTCACTGAAGTTACACCATAATATTTATTTTAACATGAGGTAGTTTAATTTCACTAAGAATTAAATTATCTTGAAACCCACGCAAATCAATGACAGCTCTGGATCTCCTCCAGTTCCAAAAGACTTAAGTGACAAGAATGATAAAGATTATGAGAAAAATGAGGCTGAGATGGGCAATCCCCAGATGGGATGTAGGCCAATCAGGTTATCTATGAAAATATGAGTGAGGTAAACTGTAAATATTGTCTTTGTGCTCCATACTGTAATTAGGTTGTAGTTCTGACAGCCAATCATATATAGCTACAAATTAAAAGTCCACAATTCTATGAGATGCATTAGAAAAAAAATTACTCTTGAGTTGGAATATAATTAAACTAGTATCATGAATGCACAATAACCATGATCTGAATGACCTTTTGATGATTTTCTAACTAAATCTTTTGAGAATAATTGCTGTTTAAAGATTTTGTTTAAATCTAAACTGATATTAATAAGCAGGTGCCTTGATGGCCAATTCAAAACAAATACTTTAGGATCAAATACCAAACTAAGATTTTAAATCAAATCCCACATCACCTACATATCCTCTGCAATTCCTATTTTAATTTTATCCACCTCCAGTCCTGAATGCCAAACTACAGAATGCTTTTCAGTTCATTTGTACTAAATTTATCCTTTATGGTAAAAGTTCCACAGCTCCAAGAGGGAATAAATGGAACTCAAAGAAAACTAACTTGTTTTATAAATAGGGAAGATTCATTAACAAGAAATAAAATCTCTAATACATAGAACCACAACTGTCCAAAATTAGTGTAGATATTTAAATGCATCACTTTGAGTATAAGCAGTCAAGTAGAATGACATGTTTAAAGTCATTAAAAATGTCTGCCTCCAGAATAGGTTAAATATTTCATAACCATGATGCTAACTTAGAAAACAGTTAGGGGATCAGAAAACATGAGCTGAGCTCTAAGGTTCACTGCTCTAAGCTGTATACTTAAAACAAAAAAAGTGAATATTGTCCACCTTTACACAGTATTTGAAAGCAAAAAATCAGCTTGGCACTCAAAAGCGGCTGCAGTAAAACATCTGTTGTAGGCTGATAAACTAAAATACACATAAAAGGCACGAGCTGTGCCAGCTTTACCTCCTATGACAGAATAGCAAACTGAGTAGAAATTTAGGCAAGAGCTAGGACTACTATGGCAGAGTGTCTGTGGCACTTGATTCCCTGGCTTGTAGGGGAAACAACTAGCCCATGTTCCCAGGTGGTTCCTCATATTGCCTCAGGGTTGCAGCCCTTCCTACATCAATGTGAACTCAAACATTTCCAAGAACAGCAGCTGGAATATGGAGAACTTAACTTTAACATCACCTCTTATCTCAACAGAAGGCAGACAGAGAGCAACGGTAAAAATGTCAGCTTAGCCTAAGGTGAAGATCCAGCAACCCAGCAGATGTAGTTGGAGAGTAAAGGTTAGGCTTGCTGGGTTCAATTTTGCAATTGACCTAGATAAGTTCCTAGACAATTTTTTTTTGCTATTTACATGTGTTATATGTAAAGAGCAAATGATATGGGCTTCCTGATAGAGGTGCTAGGAAAATTGACTGGTGCTCTAAAGCTTTTTGAATGAAAAGCAAGAACTATGGAAAGGAAAATAGACTGAAAACAAAAGGAAACAACACTTATTTACACATGCCGGAAATTTGTTTTGAAAAGTAAAAAGATTTGTCACTATCATGAGAAATGGCAGTGTATCTTAAATTCTGACTGAGAAAGGGATCGTTGAAAGGAAATTACTACCATAACATCACAAAGATGAAAGCATTAGAGCAGCTCAGGTCATCCTATGTACTGTGTGAACAAGAGATACTGAGCCAAATTGATTTCTGGGCTAACTCCACTGAAGACAGCTTTTACACCAGGGATAAATCTGATGTATTTTTTATTATAAGAAGGGCATTCAGGAGGATTGCTGCCAATATACAAAGACAAATGATATGGAGTCGTGGTAAATAAAGTAACTGATTAGCAACAGTGCATGAAGTCGCCCTACGAAGTAGACTTATCTTCAGAGCTCTTTATCTGGCAGCCCGTCCATGGCCAGACATATCTCTACACATGTTAACAAGATGTGCTTCTAGCCCGTGCAGAAGTATTGCTTGTTCATTTTTTGTGACTGTTATAAGCAATTTGTCACATTTTGGGTTTTGGCAGTTATCCTAAACTATCTTGCCGCTCTAATCCATACTCATGGCAGAGAGTAGGTTTACTCATTTTTAAACTATTATTGGAGATAGATATAGTTCTATTTAGCAATAAATGACTGTTAGCAACTCTTAAATATACTCAAATTACAGCCTTCATACACAGGATATTTACTTTGTGAAAACATCATTGCTGTATGTAGGAGCATACATCACTCTGTGTTCCAATGTTAGTATAATGATAGAACAATTAACGTTCAATACATGAAACACTGTTCTAGGGCCCTGGCTATTCAGAAGGCCCAGGGAAGCCCCAGAAGGTCTAGGGAATACCATTTCAAAAGTAACAAATAAAAGCAATTTTGTCTAACAGATAACTGTCAAGAGACCTCGTTTCTATTTTTGCTCTTGACTTGCTACTTTTACTTGTGAAGGAGAGACCATTGTTAAATTATTCAGAAGTAGACTTAAAGGTATCATGTTTTTTAGTGAAAGACTAGAAAATGTATCATTAGCAAAATCAAGTACGTCAGCAGCATGTGAAAGAACAGGATCGTTGAGCGAGTGGGTATACACAGTCTGTTGAGAAAGAACCAGGATGGCTTTTGCAGAGGGAAATCCTGCCCAAGTCCTGTGATACTGCCACAAAGCACATCAGTAAAGGTGACCCAGAGGACATAATCTCTTAAGAGATACAAAAAAGCTTTTGACAATCAAAGGCTATTAGAGAAACTAAGTTGCCATGGTACTGGAGGAAATGTCCATTTACAGGCAAAGCTAGTTAAAGAGCAGGAAGCAGAGATTAGGGTTTAATGGTCTCTTTTCAGGATAGAGAAGAGTCAACAATGAAGTCCTGCAAAGTCTGGTGCTGGAACTGGTTTTATTCAACTTTATTAGTGACCTGAAGAAAAGAGAAAACAGTGAAATCTTGAAGTCTGTAGATAATCATAAGCTGTCTTAGATAGCCAAATGCTTTATCTGTGGCACAAAAGCTCCAGAAGCCTTGTAAAACAGAGCGTGTGGGCAAAAGATACACAGATGAGCTTCAACACAGGCAGACATAAAGTGATACCTATAGGAAAAATAACAACAACAAAAAAAATATCTACACAGCTATGGACTCAGAACTGAGAGTTACCACATAGGAAAGAGGTCTCAGGGTCATGGTTGACCTTTCTTGGAAATTATCACAATCTGATGGGTTATAATCAAGATTTACAGTGAAGGCATGGATAAGGTGAACATGTAACAGTTACTCATCAAATCCTCAAAACTAGAAGCAAGGAGTATTGAATGAAACTACTAAGAGCTTTTTAATAGATAGAATAAAGTAATTTTTTTGTATAGCCATGATATTCCAGAACTTGCTTCCATGTGAGCTGTGGAGGCAAAGGGTGTTTAGAAGGAGCTTTGGCAAACCCACACAGAGAGGTCCATAAATGGACACTAATTGAACTAGGAAGGTTTGGACCCTAATGCAACTGTGGATGCTGAGAGGGTGCAGAATGTGGCCAGTTTTACCTGCTCTCCTTCTACCACTGTCAAACACAGAGTAGTGACCTAAATAACTGACCGGTCCAACTGGTATGGAATTTCTTTCTGCTTTTTTATGGCAGTTATATCGGATGTATTTTAGTATTTATGAACCTTTACTCACTACAGCTGCATTTCAATTAAACTTTAAAAAGATTTGTCTAGTCCTAATGGACATTGTGCAATATAGACCTTTTTTTTACTGCCTTTTGAATGAAAAGCTTTTACTTGGGGCAGGCATTTTGTTTTCAGGCATTATTAAATGTAGTAATTTTCTAAGTATGGGATTTTTCGGGATTTTTCGGGATTTTTCCATTTGTCTGGGTTTGCAAATCAAGGAAAGTGTCATTAGTCTGAGATTCATAGCTTTAAAGAGTAAGGCAGTTGCTTATGGAATTTGGCTCAGGAGAAAAATTGGATAGAGTCAAGGAAATGTGATGCTAGAGACTACCACATGATACAGTGAGAATATCCGTATGTTCACATTGCTTTCTCTTACCTATTTTTACATTGCTGGCATTGGGAATAATTTACTATTAAATTCCAAATTATCAAACAAATTCACTAAAAACAAAACCCCCTAAAAATCCAACACTGTTCTAGTGTTTATTTAAAGCCAAGGGTTTTTTTAGCAAACAAATAAAAGATGTCAATTCTGTCTTGTGTATTTAAAAGTAACTGGAGAGGTTAAGTATTTCAGTACTCACTCATGTTGAATGCCTTGTATTTCTATATTTCTGTATTTTCTACATATAAGAAAAATTAAGGATTTTTTTGTATCACTTGTAAATTTAAATTATGACTTCTAAACTGCTTAATTATATTAGATAACTTTTAGCATAGCCATAATGTAAAGGAATGGCAGGAAGCAAGACTGCAGAATCACCTCTGCTTGAGTCAGATTTTCAGTGCTTTGAGTCATCAGTATAGCGCGTTCTCACAGCTGTCTGATACAGAAATGAGGTTTACATATGCAGAGTAACATTTTAAGGGATTGCTTGTAGAAAAGACTAATAGATAAGCTTCCAATGCTTGCAATGGGCACTTGCTTGGGCCTTCCATTCACAATGGAAGGCAAATAGAACCATTTATTTCTAGTTTTTTTTCTACTGATATTAATTTTCTTTCACTATTTTCCCTATTGTTGCATTCATCAGTCTTCAGCTAATAGTCAGAAACATCTGTTTAGAAAATTCTCACTGTTTCCTACTCATAGTAGGGTAAGTTCTTACTATTCTGATATTCTTCCTTCCCGCTAATAGATCATGAAATGAGATGAGAGGAAAGGCAGTTGTTATAATTGCCTATCTTCTTGCTATGTTTGCAGCTTAACATCTAGAAGCCCAAAAATCTAGATGGAGTAGGAAGAGGTCCTCCTCTCAAATTTCATTCCATCACACTAAATATTGATAAAAAAACAGGCACAAATCAAACACAAATAAGGTCTAACAGCAGGGGGTTGGGTTAACAAATAAATAAATAAATATTAAATATTTCCTCCCCCCACTTGAAACACTTGAAATTAGCATATTGGTCTGCTCATCTGCATACTGCTCATGTTTTAGGAAATTTTTTAATCTAAATTTTTTTGTGTATCAAAACTGTATGTTCTGTTTTGAACACAATGGCAATTTTGTTAACGAATACAGATGCTTAGAAAGCTATAGACAAAGGATGATTAAACTGGCTAAATGTCGGTGCACAAACACTCAACAAATTCACCACCATGTCTGAAATACCGGAGCAAACTAAAGGCATCTGAAAAGCAGGTAACACACCTCCCATTTTAGATCTACAACTCACGGACACTCTCTGCGTTAACAGGAGGGACAATAAAAAAGCACTTAAACTGCCCGACAAATCCTCAGCCCACATCGCACAACAACGCGTTCACCTTTCGGCGGATTCGGGCGGATTTCATAGAAAACCGGCTGAAAAAACCCACCCCTCAGCAGCTTACAAAGCACGCCCAGGATGGCTGTGCAGAGCCTCGGGCCCGCAGGCTGCGGTTAAAGCCTCCTTTCAGCTAAAGCAGAAGCCGCCGGGGAAGGTGCCGGGGATGCTCCCGCGGCCAAGTGCCCCGGGCGGCCGCTCCCCGTCGGCCCGGCCCGGCCCGGCC
>JANHFX010019475.1:6592-24698 GCA_027560015.1 Chloroceryle amazona | reverse complement strand
CTGGGAAATGGTGGAACTCGGATCCTCCGTGTGCTGTCGCTCAAGCCTCCCGTCGGGCCGCAGCTCGGCGTGGTGAGATCCCATCCCGACGCGCTTGGGAACGTGCGAGCGGATGCTTTCCAGAGTAGCTCTAATTTCCATCAGTCCTTGGCTGGCGATTTTTCAGCTAGTTCCCTTGCCTCAGATCCGAACAGCTGTGCTCATGGGGGCATGGGAAGGCAGGAGAATCTTCAGGCAGATGCTCTGACTCGAACCGCTCTTTAATTCGGATGATTTAGATGGAAATCATGAGAGCTTACTGCAGGACGAGTCCAGCCGCTCCGCAGCCCTGGTGGTGCGCCTCTTACAATCTGAGCTTTTTGCAGGGATGGATTAGTTTGTTTTCATTTCTCCTCTTGCCTGCTGATCGTCCAACTGTCTCAGTGTTTGGGTGAGATGCAAAGATGTTTAGAAATACCAATAATAATTAAAAATAACAGGCAGTAGAATCAAAACTGCAGCCTGTAGTTTGGCTAGCGGCCATTGGAAACAGCTCGGTCCTGAGGCATAGAGATGGGACTGGCAGGAAAACTTTGGCTCCTGGAGGCTCTTGGAGGTGCTGGTGATGGGGTTTGAGGGATACAAACCCCCAGCCCATCTCTAACTCCCTGGAGAGTGTGTTTTAAGATGTGTACGATCTATTTTCTATCTACATCCAGTCACTTGACTCCAGCGTCCCACCCTCCAAACCCATCTGGCTTTCTGCCCGCAAGATTATGTTATATAAACCACCCCTAAATGCAGTGTCTGGGAAAGTGCCTTTATGTTTTAATTTCCAAATAGGCAGGCAAAATTGAGTGCTCTGATTGGCATCTGCAATCAGAGCCCCATTCAGCAGGAGTTGTGAAGGGAGCTGATTGCAACGAGTTCTGCTCTGACCTTCTGGGGCCTCTGCTGCTGCCTCTGCTTCATTAACAGGATAAATATTTTTCCAGAAACAATATTTCTGAGTTGCCAGAAGTCATGACAGGGCTGAGGACTATTCTGGGGCACAGTCTGCTTCGAGGCACCTGTCTCACACACTCTGAGGCTTAAGATTTGGGGGGTCAATAGGGTTTTTTTAGCGGGTTGGGGACACCTGGGCTCCATCCCCACAGTGCCATCGAGTGACACAGTGTGTTCTGATCCTTCCTCCTTCCATGCTCGCTTTTCGTTGGCAGTTTTCCTCCCTCCTTTTCCACTGAACTTGAGAGCCACGTGCAGCAAGGACCTTATGCTGGGATATATTGTCTGGGTAACGCAGCCTTGACACCATCCCAGTGCCTTGGGATAACGTCCCGGCTCTTAGAGTGGCAACGGGATGGTAAAGAGCAAGTGGAGATGTGTCCTGGAGCGCATCAGGGACCCGGGCATGGCTGATAACCCTCAATCCTGTGCTCTGACCGTGCTGCAGTGCCCAGGAGTTGGTACCGACTCAAATGCCCCCGGAGAGCCAGAGCCTGGTACTCGAATAACAGCATCTGCGGCATCAGCTGAGCCCCTCCGGTGAGTTACTGCCCGGCCTCGGCTCCAGGGGCCTCTTAGCATCCTGCAGCCGGTAATAGATGTTTTTAATTCTCAGGGAATTATTGAACAAACATCAGGGAAATATGTTTTACAGTCCAGAGCTGGCTCTGAGCATCGTTAACATTGTTATTGGAGACGAAGCGGATGATTTAAGCAGGGACCTCTGACAAAGACACACACCTGTCCATGAATAAAAGGCTGCAATTTAATACCCGCGCTGTTAATTAAGAAGAGGATGAGGGTCAAGTGTAGTGCCCATTTCAAAGGTCTCCCGAGCCTGGCAGGCAAGGTGACAGTGCTAATGCCTCCTTCGCTGCTCCTTGGCATGCCGAGCAGGCACCGGCTGCGAGAGGGGGGTCTCGTAAAGGGCACGCAAGTGTCGGGCACCTCATGTCAGCCGTGGTCTGATGCCACGTAATCTCAGCGCAGAGCCAGGCGGTGAGGTGATGGAAATGAGCAGATGCTGCCAGCTTCAAGAGCGGGAGAGCATCCGGCTCCTATCAGAGCCCAGCAAACCGCCCTTCCAGCCAGGAGCTGACAGCCGTCAGCATCCGCGGCTCCGGCCGGAGCCGGGAAAGGCTGGAGCATCGCTTCACTGCACGTCAGTGCCTCGGTCACAGCCTCCCCCCGACCTGCCAGCGCGCCCCGGTGTCGAGGTTTCGGGGTTTAATCGGTTTGTTTCGCGTCGAGCAAGAGACATCCTGTTGCTCTGCAGCGGTGAGCTCCTCGGCTTGCTGCTGCGTCACCAGAGATGGTTCAGGGCTTCTCAGAAACGCTGGTTCAAGTGAGTTTAGCTTTGCCTGGGTGAGGGGTAAATGCAGCCGATTCTGACTTGGGCACCCATGTCCCTGTGTGGAGATCCTTAACCTGAGCGGCTGCGTCCCCGGCTGCAAGGAGGCACTGTGTGCAGGGGCTCAGGCTTAGGGGCTGCTGTGGCCCTGAAGATGACACTAATTGGTTTAAGGGTGGCATGACAGGGTGGCACATCACCGCTCCTTGCTCTGCAGCTGGTCTGGGCTTTGCTGGGCACGACTGCAATGAGATGGTTGCATCTTCCAGGTGATAGATCCCAGCAGGCCACGGCTGCTGTAGCCGATGCAGCAGCACTAGAAATGCTGAGCTGGTGTCATTTTGGTGCATTGGGTATAAATTGTCACAACCCACGTCCCAGGGCACTCCACAGTAAGTGCCCCAACAGCCAAGTGGTGCCAGAGCAAAGCCCCTGTGAGCTGAATTCAGAAGGAGCGGTGAAGCTGGGAATGGCATTGTGGACTGGGAAGCTAAAGGGAGAGCTGGTGTAACAAAGCTGGGGCCGTGCTTGGGAAAAGGCTCTGTTTGCACTCCCTTTACGGCCTCCTTCGGTCTGCTGAGGTTCCTCCTGATGTATTTGGACTTGCAGAGATTCAGCTGGGCCACTTGAACCCCCCTCCCTTGTTCCCAGTGGGCACGCACCAAGTAAGGGTATGTCCTTGCTCTGCTCCGTTCTGCTCAGTTCTAACTTCAAGACTTCCCTGCCCCCCGGGCTCCGTTCCTGTGTGGGCTGCCCTGGGTGTTCCTGCTCTGGCAGGGAGGTTGGACTCGCTGATCTCCAGAGGTCCCTCCCAACCTCTGCCATTCTGTGATTCTAACATCTTTGCTAGTGACTGAAAAGGTTGATTAAAAAGCCAGCGCTAGAAACGCGATAATCCTAGGAGGGTCTCAGAAGCTGAAATCTTGTATTTTGGCTGTCAGCGCGCTCTAGAAATGCTGGTAAACACTGATTTTGCTTCATTTGGATGCAGAGATGAGCCTATGGGAGATGTTGGAGAAGCAGAGCTTGTTTGCATGCATGTTTAAGCTCACAGGCGTAGTCGTACACATGTTGGCGTACAGTTTGGTTCACTTCACTTGCATCCTGCGTAGGCAGCCATGCAAGGAAATTACTTCTGCATTGGTTGTGTTCCTCTATTTCAATAAAGGACCAGCAGCTGGTGAGCTCCTACCGCTCCTCGTCTGCCTCCCCTCGGACCAAACAACATCTCTCTTCTGTTGTAACATCTCTTCTCCACCCACACAGCTCAAATCGTTTCCAGTGTCCTTCTCTACAGCTTTCCTACTGCTCATGGCTTTTAGGAGCAGAGGGGTGGTGCAAATGCTGTATCCGTGGCGGCAAGACGCTGGTTTTTGGTTAGGAGAAGGGCTCTGTCCTGCTGCCAGCAACATCTCCATCTCCTCCTGGTGTGGTCGGCTCAGGTGCCCACCTTGCTCGCAGCAGCGTGGGTTGGAAACTCTCTGGCAAGCTCTTTGCAGGTGGATTTCTGGCTCTCGTGGGGCTCTGCATGAGCCTGTGATATTTCCGAGTCTTTTCAACCACGCTGCGCCCAAAGGGCAGTGGGTTTGGTGTAGGCAGCTCGGTGGGGAGGAGGGAAACCACCCAGCGAAAGCCGCTGAGGAAGGAGAGGCAGCGGCGTGAGCTCATCCTTTGCTAGAGCCTCGGAGGATCCCCGGGGAGTGTATTGTTAGGAATTCCCCGATGGCGAGGGAAAACTTTGATCAGAGCTTGCACCTCATTAGACATCAGAGAATTGAGCCGTGAGACACCGATCCATAGGCAGCCAGGCTTCATTAGTTCTGTTGCTCATGGGACTGCCTGTTTAAGGAACACGTAAATGCTACAAAATTGACTTTTGTTTTTAATTATTTTTATGAGGACTTGGTCCCCCCCTCTGTGTTTTTTTTGCTTGGAGGCCTCTAGTGAGATCTTTGCAGCAGGCTTTGGGTGGCTGAAATCGGGATGTTTTGTTCCATCAAAGCAAGCCACAAGTTTTCTTTTAGTTGAATACTAATGTCTGTATCCATCTGCTGTGCCCAAGGGATCATAGTTTGGATCGTGGGCCCCGTGGGCCAGGTTCCTAGCTCAGGCTCCAGATCTCCCACCTCATGTCTGTGTTTCTCCCGGTGCTTCCCTGGAGGAACCGAGTCTCGCCCTGCTCTGGGCTGATGTTTCCATTCGGCCCGAAACAGCCCAGGTTAAACACCACAGTTCAAGAGCACCAAAGATGTCCACTAAAAATGTCCAAAGGAAGCATTTTGACATTTCTCAACTGAAATTTTTCAGAACTCTCTGAAAACAAAGAACTGGAAGAGGCAGAGGAACTTGTCAGCTGGGGTTTGGGGGGGAGCAAGCAGCTTTCGGGGCAGCAGAAGTGCCCACGGGGTGGAAATCGGGTCTGGCGTCAGTTGGTGAGGCAGAACCGGCTGCAGTTTGGGGCTGGGTTTGGGAAGCTTTGTGTGTTGGGGTTGTGCGATCTGTGCTGCCTGGTTTTCGTGCTCAGCTTTGCGTCTTCCCTGCCCTTGAACTTGGAGGAGCCTCTCCCCGAGCATCCCTTCCCGCAGAGCACGGCCGAGAGCCCCGAGCGTGGAAGGCACAGCACCGTGTCCGTAGGAGTAATTCTTGTAAAACTCCTCACTTGAAAGATGTGGAGGAGGATAAACGGGGCTCCGAAAAGCCCGATACTGCACCATTTTCCTTCTCAGCTGTGCTCTGAGAAGAGATGTGGCAAAACACAGAAGCCCCACGTGCTACAGACGGACCCCACAGCTGAGGGGAAGGAATTACTCGCTCACGGACCGTGTTCCAGTCGAGATCACAGCTCGGTGAGAAAATAGAAGCAGACAAGGTAGTCCTGCTATTGCCTCCAACCTACTTGCTACAGAAATGGAGAAGAAAAGGCGAGTGCAGAGCAGATGAGAGAGACATTTGCCTCCTTGTGTGCAGGCTGACAAGACCCAGGGATGGACGAATTCATCGCAGGTTCTCTGTCGAGTGGAGGCGGGGAATAGGAAGCCGTCCAAGCTGATTAGTGAGAGGTTTCTCAAAGAGACAGGCTGGCTGGATTTAATTCCCTAGTCAGCATTCCCAGTACATTGATCTCCTCCTAAGTAGGAGGGAGGGGGAGTGGAGAGAGGGATGGTGGGGAGCAGGGAGAGGAGAGAAAAATAGGTTAGGAGGTGGTGAGAGAAGGAAGGCAGAGGGAGAAAAATGGGGAGAGGAGGAAAACAGGGAAAAATAGCAGGATTGCAGGGGTGGCAGGGATGCAGAACCAGTCTTGGTCGTGCTCCAGCTGTACCATCAGCCAGCACCAGAGCTTCCACGTGTGATGGAGATGTTACTGGTGTGAACAGGGAGGGAATCCAGCTTGTTTGTCCCCTGCTAGGCCCTCCTTGTCCATTCTAGGGCTGGAACAACCCTCAGTCGTGCTGCTGGCTCTGACTGCTGAAGGGCAGGGGATGCAGGAGCAGTTGGGAGGGGAAGGAGGATGATCAGGTGCTTTCAGGTCCTTACAGATGTGCTTCAGAGCATGGAGCACACACAGGCAGCTTTAGCATCTGGTATCTCCTGCAACACCAGGGCTGGAGATGGGAGAGAGAAAGTCTTTGCAAGACAAGGTCCCTCACTTGCAACAAGCACGGAGCTTTAATTCCTAGCCCCAGCTGGTTGTGAGATATTGGGCATTAAAAGCACATTATTCTGATTACTGTCTTACTTCTTTTTTCCACTTGCATCCCTCACTTGGATTCCAGTTTGATTTTAGTGTGTACTCCCTCAAGATCCACAAGTGCCAGAAGTCAGTGCTGTATACCATTGGAAAGCTCAGCCCCCCCTGCTTTCAGATGGTATAATTAAAGCATTAATCTCTTACTCCAGCAGTCTGTAAGACAGCAGCTGCTAAAATAGCATGAAGGGACTGCTACAGGAAGGTGCTTTGCTTCCAAGATAACTGCAGCAACCTTTTGGGTCAGCAAATGTCCTCTCATGCCGGGGAGGGTCCAGGGGCAAGAACAGTTCTGGCCTTTGAAACTAGAGGCTGCTGTTGAGTCTCAAATCTGCTCCTCCCCAGACAGTTGCAACCTGCATTTGAATCTCTTCATGCTTTGTTGGGTTGGGCTGGTGGCTTCTCACATCCAAACCTTCTCCGCTGTAGTTGAAAGACCTTTGGGAAATGCAGGCTTGAGCTTGATGCTGCTGGGAGGGATGGTGCTGTGGGAGTCGAGGATCCGTAGCGATGCTGTTGGATGCAGCCGCAAAAAGCGTTGGGCTTTTTCTTGATGTGGGATTATTTTAATTTTCTTTTTATCATTTTGGGAGCCCTGTTTGGTTTTAAAGATGCTGTTGCAAGTAGCTGGGTTTGATGGTTGAAGAATATGAATTTCTGGAGCAAAACTGAGGCTGAAGTAGAGGGAGGGCTCTGATGGCCCGTGCGGGAGTTCTGCTTGGAGGGACAGCTCTCTGCTGTTTGGCTGCAGCAGAACTAGAGAGAAGGTACCAGAGTTTGACTGGTAGGGCTGGGAATGTTTGCTTCCCTTTAACAGGAGGGTGACAGTGAGTCTTTAGCTTTGCTTAAATACAGACTATTGGCTTCAGAAGTTCCCCAGCCCCACAAGAACCTGAATTCCTTCTCTCCTGTTCCTTTAACATCCAGCTGCAGAGGGCAAAACATATGCAAGGTGCCAGGGGAGGTGTGGGATCTTGACTCACCTTTGTGAAGGTCCAGTCTGGGGCTTGTGTAAACAGGGAAAGCTGAGTAACCTGTGGAGAATCGATACCCTGGAGCTTGTGGAGGTGTCCTGCTCGCAGGGCTGGGACAGCATCATGCCTCAGGTTGCAGGAACCATTTCTCCTCCTTTGGAGAGGTTCAAAGTCTTGGTTCCTCTCAAAATGCAAGCAGTGAGCCCTGGTAGTGAGAGAACAGACTCCTCCCGAGGTGCTGCAGCCTCTGAACCCACATGGGGTTTCTCTTCATCAAGGCACAAGCTGCCAGTGATTTTCATAGCTTGATTAACACTCTTCGGACCGATTTCCATTGGCTGCTGCAGAGGAGCAGAAGAAGATGGATGTTTTCCATTACTTGATGTAATGACTATGAGGCAGCCTAATGAAACCTTTACAACCAAAGTTTACAGAGAGCCCACAAACAATGATCAATAGCTGGAGCTCCACTGCATAGATTAGTGGGGACCACGCTGCAGGAAACCATCCGGGAGAGACGGAGAATGGAGTCGGGAGCCCTGGAGCAGGGAAAGGACAGAGGATGAGTGATGTCCTGGGTGCGAGGTGGGATACACAAGGAGGGGAGGTGGGAGGTGGTGGATTTTGTTGCTCCCACATCAGGATGCTGCTTTGTTCACCTCTCCACTGCAATGTCTCTGGCTTTTCCGTTCCCTCTGGGGTTAAACTGTTGCATCTCCAGGCTCTAAATCACCTGCAGAGCTCCTGCCTTCCCTCAGCTGCAGTGCCCTCAAGGAAGATAGACTGAGCACAAAATTCTTGGGTATTGGTAAAATTTTCTCCCAGAAGAATCAAGGTGGGTGTACACTGAAGAAATAAAAGGCAGAATAAACCCCCGAGTCTCATCCGGGAGCCAGTTTAAGCTCCGTGTTGCCCAAACGACTCAGGGGAACAGCGGCCAAAAGCAAGCCCTGCCCCAGGCTGCTCTGGTTTGGATGAGCCACCACATCCATCTCCTCTGTGTACTGGCTTAGCAAGTACTGCTGAGGGAAAAAAAGAGTGCAGGGCAGCCAGCTTGAATTGACTGGCCAAGGGTAGGTGGACAACAACCCTGGGGAAGCACTCTGAGTGCACCCTTAGGGCCAGCTCTGCGTGCGTGGCTGCATCACGATGCTGGAAACTTGCTTTATGGACCTGGGCGTGCTTACTCTGTGAGCAGGAAAGTGTGTTCCTGGCCAAAGAGAGGTTGGTCTGTAGTTTTCAGCCAGACGGGGTGTCGGCAAGATGACATCTGTGGTAGACAGGAGATGTTCTAGCTTCTGCTTGTTGGAGAAGACAGCTCCTTCAGGCTCCTGTCTCCTGCTTTGCGGCCGGTGGCTCCCACCTGCAGGAGCTGTGGTGGTGGGAGGGCAGGGACGTGGGGCTGTTGGCATGGCCAGGCACAGGCAGGATTCATCTCACAGAGGCCATGAGAGAGCTTGAAGTGTGCCCATCAGTACTGATGGGGGGCTTGAGGCCAGTTAACCCCCAGGAGGCACCCAGTTAGGATGCAAGACTGGTGTGGTGTGGGCTCTGGGCAGGTCTATCCCACCCAGGAGCGTGCTGAGGTGCTGCGAGGAAGGGCTGAACGCCATCCTCGAGATGCTGTCACCCTGCAGTTACTGCAAAAAAGGGCACCTGGGCACTCTTGGAGCCTGTGAAGTGCTGGGCAAAGCATCACCGTGCTACCTGCTGCCGAAGTGCTGCAAGAAGCCATCTCCAGCCCTGAAGGTGGGTGTGGGCTGTCCAGACTAGATGGCCAGGCTCCATCGAGGGTGATTATGGGCAGTTTTCTCGGCAGGCTGTGAGCAGAGAGGCTCATATCCACACCCTGGGATGTGGCCACCCTGAGCCCCCTCCTGAAGGGGAGGAGACTCCTCCAGACCGCAGAGACTTTGATCCCTTCTGGTTAACACCAGCCAGGTCGAGGAATCCAGCAGTGGCCCAGCTGTATCCAGGGAGGTCTCTGTCCCCCTGGGAAATGGTGCTGACGTCAGGCAGAGCCCCTGGGGTTGTACCAGGGAACGCTGGAGGTTATATATATTTCATAGGGACAGAGGAGTAGATTATGGCTTTGGACCTGTGTTTTATTCAAGACTCAGCCATCTCTCCATCTCCAAAATGAGGATAATGATATATTCTTCCTTTAGAAAGAACTTGTCGTCTCCAAGTGTGTTTAAAAACTCTGGCAACAATGCACGTTAATTGAACATATTCACTTTCTTGAGTTCCAAGAGAAAGTTTTCAGAGAGGATAATTCTTATTTTATCTGTATTTAATACTGCAGCAGAGTAAAGATGGTCTTGGGCAAGGCAAGAGAAGGGAAGAGGAGAAAGGTCTCTTTGGGTCCACTCTCTACAGTGGCATTGGGGCTCAACATGCTGAGCAAGCACTTGTAAATCAAGCCAGCAAAAATTCAAGCCCTCAGTGATGGGTCGGATTAATCTGCTCGGACTCCTGTGTCTGAAAGTTAGATGTGACCATTGGGGTTGGTCGCCTCAGGCTCCCTCTTTAGTCACTGGAGAGAAATGAGCATCTCCAGAGGCCGTTTATCTCCTCCCAGACAGGCTGGTTGGATCAATTGCCCTTTGGAGGTGCTGGTCTTTCTTCATTGACAATGGGAGCTCTGGGTACGTCTTGTATATTTATAGGAAACGTATCTGAGGAGGATGAAGGTGTGTCCTGGCTGCTAGGATGGGAGAGAGGCTGGTCTGCAGTTGTACAGGGACTTTGTGTAGCTGCAACTCACGCAGAGAGGCAGGACCCTCGAACCACTGGTCTTGGTTCTACAAGCGAGCAAATAACACGGGTTCAAGTAGCAAAGGTTTGCATGTAGACACCAGAACGATGGGCAACATTATAAACTCATAAAACCAAAGGAAATAGAAATATCGGGCTCCTAACAACCAAACCCCTAAGCTCTGTGCGTTTTGTCTTCCTAAAAACTATTCCAGAGATGTCAGAAACAAACTGCACATTTTCACAGTCTCTTGTGTCCTCCTTCTGTATTTCAAATGAATAATAGATAAAGGAATCATTTTATTTAAAGAAAATGAGTTGAATAGAGTTTGCTTTTTAAAAAAAATAAAAATATCCACACAAAAAAAGCGCCGCGGCGCTCGGCCCTGATTGCTATTGTAAAAGGAAACGTCCCGTTTTCATTTATTATTGAAGTAAATTAGGTTGATTGTCAGGAAGTTCTGTGCCGGGTAAAGCCGTTGCCATTGTGAGTCGTGGTGAGATGAAACGTGTTTAATTTACTCCTTTGGAAGGTTCAGCGGGAGGCTGGTGAGCGGCTCCGACTCCCCTGCCTCTTCCCCGCAAGGCGATCGCTGATTTTCTGGGGTGGGATCTTGCAGGGGTGTTTTGTTCCCCTCCACCCGAGGGTCGGGTAGGGAAAAAGAGGTCATGGCGATGTGCTGGTTCCTTCCCTCCTCCCTCCGTGTGAGGGACCATTGATTAGTTATCTCAAACATTACCCCAGTAGAGGAAAAGCATTTCTTGTGAAGAGTCACTTCCTTCAACGTTGCTGACCACAAAGGAATATCTTTGGCACCAGCCGCTGCCTACCATGGAAAATACCGTGGAAGGAGGAACTGAAAATGCCACAAAAGTAGAAACTTGGTTGATGACACCTGCCTGGGGCTCCTCTCTTCTGGAGACCACCAAAAGACCTCTCAGTCATGGTACTGGGCATGTGCATCAGCCACAGGAGTGATGTAGTGCGGGGGCAAGGCGATGCAAAGCAGTTCTGAGATGTAACGATGGACTGTCTCTTGAAAGAGGAGGGGATGTGGATAATCCATGGCGGATACGTGGGCTGTGAGTTGGAAGCTTCTCCCACTGAGAGAGTCTGGCTGGCGAGACACCCTTGGGCTGTGTGGTGGAATATTAATCCCACTTCTTCTTTCCAACTTTGCTTCCTCTTCTCTTCCTTCTCCTCTCCTTCCCCTGAGTTGTAAGAGCGCTAATAAAGTGCCTTTGGCTTCCAAGTGATGTCTGACCTTGTTTGTGTCTTAATCTCACCCCGGAGGAGTCTTTGGAGTCCTCGGTTGTATTGGGGACCGCATTGGACCTTAACACTTGGACAATGTGTCAGAGCAGCCAAGTCCTTGCCTTTTTTTCTTTTCAGAGCCAGAAAAACTGCCTGAAAGCTGCTCAGCACTGGCAGGAGTCGGTGTGGTGTCCAGATTGCCTTGGCTCCTGGTTTCCTCCATCGGAGCTGCTGCCCCTGGGGGAGCAAAGCTGCATCCCCGGGCAAAGGACGAATCGGCAGCCAAAGTGGGGGGCGATGCTGGCTGGTTTTTGGCGTTCACTGGGTACCGTGGGCAGGTAGCAGAGTCAGAGCAGAGAGCGTTTTGGTGCTGGACTGGGCAGCCCATGACTTGTTTTAGAAGCATAGATTCATAGAATCATTGGAAAAGACCCTTGGGAGCCTCAAGTCCAACCATTTTATCTGCAGCGTGACTTCCAAACCATGTTTGGCTCGTCACAAGGCATGACAGATCCGTTGGCTACCGGTTTCTACTCTTGCTTGGATCAGGGGGGATACTGCTGACTTTGTCCAGCCCTATCCCTGGGTAAACGCAGCCCCCTCCAGCTTGCGATGGAGAAGACATCACTCTTGTCTCCCCCCGGGGCTTCCAGGTGCCGGGAACAAGCGGAGGGAGCGCTGGCCTCATGGAAATCAGAGTGGTGGGATCCTGTTCAGTACGCTGCAGCAGCGTGGAGGGTGCGAGCACAGCTTCTGGCAAGGGCAGTGCGAGCAGAAGTGTGCTTGAGGAAGAGAAAGGCAGTTCATCAACTGGGGTTAATGGGACTGATGGAGAGGGAGGACACTGCCCTTGATATTTCAGCTCTGGTGCGCGGTGAAGGAGCCGTTGAACGTCAGGTTATTGCTTGTTCGCTACTCGTGCTGTGCAGGCCAGTCAGGCAAAGACTAAATCTCTGCATTTCTACTCGCTGCATGCCTTGAGTGTGTGCAAATCCACGTCTGGGTCAGCAGTGGCAGAGGCTGAGCTAGGTGGAGAATTCCTGGGGGAAGCCCAGCTCTGGAGGAGACATTGGTTGAATGCTTTGCTGCTAAATGCTCGCAGTGTAGGGAAATCCTTTGCTGGCAGAGCAAATGATCCCAGAACAAAGGAAGGGCAACATCCTGAAGTGGAAAGGGAGAGAAGGGGAGGTTGCAGCCAAAAGTGGTTGCTGATATAAATCGGCAGTGAAGGGAAATCTTAGGAGGGGAGCGATGCTCTGTGCACATTAGCTTCATGTGCAGGTGAGGACCACACTCTGTTCCTGCTTGTTTGTGCTGAATTTGAGCACTTGAAAGTTGCCTCACCTGATGCTGTGTCCTGGGCACTGTCCTTCACCCCTTCATCGTGTCTTTCGCCTGTGCAGGAGCCCTGGGTGGTTTTTGGATGGTGCACAGCATGGTAACTACGAGGTGAGCTACATAAAGCTCCAGTGGCTTCTAGTAATCGCTGAGCATGAGAGCTCAGGGCAAGAGCAAATGAAGGACATCCTCTTGGAGAGCAAAGGCAGAGAGGAGGAGCAGCAGACCTTGGCACTCAAAATGTTTGCCACTAAATATCGCTGTCTGGAAGCATGATTTTTCTCTTTGCCAGTAGGTCTCTGTCCACAAAACTTCTACCACGGTGGCAATTACACGGCTCTAAAGTGTTTTCCTGTCGTTCCTTGTTCTGCTTGAGGAGCGGGACTCCCTGTCCTGGTCACCCATCCCCACCGCAGAGCACAGAGCCGCTCGTATGCAAACAGTATTTGGGTGCCTGGCAAAGCCAAAGCAGCTCCTCAGGACGATTTGTTTCTTGTCTGGATCTTCAAGATTGGAGCCAGAAGCAAATTCTCAGAAATAATCTCTCCAACCACTCCTTTTGTGCTTTATTCTCTCCCAGGGTCAACTGCAAACAGGCGGGGAGGAGGAGAAGGAAAAGAGGGAGAAGGTTTGAAACTTTTCCCCCCATTTCATCGTGTCTGGTTTAGCTTGAGTTTCGGGCGAGGCACGGGCAGGAGACTGAGACAGCAGAAACACAGTGAGACTTTGGGCTTTGAGTTCTGGGCTGGCCGTGCAGGGTTGTGATTCCCAAGACCAGCTGAAGATCAGCTGCAGCGACGTGATGAACTGAGGGCCAGAAAGCACTTCTAGATCACATAAGCAGGCCCTGGAAAATCATTAGACGTCTCTTTCCGAGCCTTGGATTTTGTGTTTGTCAAACATAAATCTTCCAAAAAGGTGTTCAGGGTTGATTTACGGATCTTGGGAGACGTTGAATCCAGGACTGCCACTGGTAGTGGATTTTAAAGGTTAATCACCTTTGCTGCTAAACATTTGTGCCATATTGAATTTATCTGTCTTTAACTTTTGGTTGTTGGTTATTGCGGTGTCCTTCCCTGCTGGGAGAAACCACCCGGCATTCTCCTTTGATCAAACTGCACCTCCCTCTTCTCTCCCCCTGAGACCAAAGAGTTTCTCAGTGTCCTTCAGCTGAGCTGGTTTTTATCACCTAATTTATCCTTGTAGCTCTTTTCCCTTCCAGGTTTCTCCAACTTTCCTTTTCCAGGTGTTTTGTCGTTGGTGGTTGGTTGGCTTTTTTTTAAACATGAATATTAGAAAAATATTAAAAGGGCTCTGTAAAACTGAAAGGAGACTGTAAGAGCCAGCAGGGTTCAGGGGATGGAGAGGGTCAGGTCTGTGTCGTGCTCCTCCACGGCAGAAATAGTCCTGCTGAGCACGGGGGGAGACTGGCTACTGCTGGGCTGGGGCCAGAAACAGCAGGGGAAATAAAAAAACCCAAACCAACAAAAACTGCAAAGCTTTGTGTTTAAAAAACGTAGTAGATTTTACACTGGATTTCCTTTTACGAGTGAGTCACCCAATTTCCACAGCTCGAGCTGGGCCTGAGGTTGGCAATCTAGAGAGCCCTTTAGCAGTATTTATTGTGGTGTCGCGTTGGATGGGGCAGCAGGGGAGGGAGGTTGTGGTCGTGGATGGCAGTGGTGGGTTATCTCCCCATCAGGGGCTCCAGCTGGTGTGCGGGGCATGAATTTCCAAGTGTGCGTCTCCTGGTGATGTCACCAAAGCCTTTTGTCCCGTTCCACCCCTGGCTGTTGGCTGAGGACAGGGCCATCCTTTGCCTGAAACTCTGCGTGCTGTGGGTGGGCTCGTTCCCCAGGCGGCCCAGGACCAGCCTGCTGAAGAGAATCTGCCTTGAGCTGCTACCCAGAGGCACCAAGGGCTCTTTTTTATTTGGCTTAAGAAGTTGGGGGTAACTCAAGGAACAATCGCCAGGTAGCTGGGAGGGTGGTTTGGGCAGACCCAGAGCTCTTTGAGAGGATCAGGTGCTACCTGGGAGGAGAAATAAGTTTATTTTTGGTGTCGTGAGCTGTGATCAGGGGCTTCACCAGTGAGTGAGTTGGCCTGTCCCATTTGCTATCTGGAAACCTGTTCTTTTTGCCAAGTGGGCAGAGAGGGATTTGGGGTGCTCATCTCCCCCCTTGTGGCAGGTGGGATTGGAAGCTTTGGCCGGTGTTGGTAGCATGGACTGCAGCACTTTGCAGTGGTTGCCATCCATCTGCTCTACCTCTTTGTGTCAAGCCAGAGCTCAAGAGATGCTTTTGACCCTCATGCCCATGCACACCCTGCTAGCCCAGGAGGTAACAGAATCTCAAGCTATCAGCTGTGTGGCCGGGGGGGTCTAGGGTGAAGCAAGAAAGGACAGGGGATGTTGATGTGCCAGATGCAGTAAGAGGCAGATGCTTTTTTCTCCCCACCTCCTGCTATTTTTGAAGCAGATCCAAGGCTGTGCTTTCTCCTGGGGCACCCCTGCAGAGCACCAGAGGCTTGGCTGTTCCTTTTGTGGGGGGAACATCGGCAAAGCCAGAGCTTGGGGAAAAAACCTGCTCTCCCAGTGTGTTTGCTATCCTGGTTCTCAGTCAGCCCGTCAGGCAGGTGAACATTCCCTGGAGCAAATTGATGTTGCATCCCAGGAAGGGGCTGTCATGTGCTGTGCCACCCTCTCCTCCCTGGTCCTCCCCCACCTTGTGCAGAGAAAGAAAGCAAAGACCAGTGCCAGCTGGAAATAGTGGCTGTTTCTCTCTTAGATGTAAAACTGGGGAAGATCTCGGGGGGAAGATGTGTTTTTGCAGCCACCGTTGCCTATCGAGATTAGAAAACCCACACCTTGCATGCGTGGGGGCTGAGATAGCTCAATTTTATCCCCTCTTGCAAACTAGCAGATGATTTGAAGCAGGGAGTTAGCACTTTGCCTAATAATTTCCCATCCCTCCTGCTCCAGCGTCGCCGGGGTCGGGGCCAAAAGCCCCATTGCGTGGGGATGGGCGAGCTGGTGGGGAGCAAAGCCCAGGCTGTGGGCAGCGGCCGTGCTGGCTGTACAGAGACAGAGGTGTCATTATCCTGGCTCCTGTTGCTCTCTCTGCTCTGCCAACGCTGCTGCAGGCCACAGGGCTCAGCTGATGGATTTATGCACCTTCCCCCGTCTCTGTTTAAACAGCACCTTGGAAAACGCAGTCAAAGAAGCCACAACTCTTCTCAGTGTCCTCTTGGGGGCTGAATTTATTTGTATTCTGTTGGATGCTTGCTTCATTATGGGGCTTTAGTTTGGTTTTTATTTTATTTTTGGTTTTTTTTTTCAATGCTGGAAGTTGCCTTTACTGCAGAGTAGAGCTGGTGGAAAGAAATAGAGGCCATGGAATTGCTGGGTGTTAATAGGTATGATAAGTCAAGTTAGCACAGAGGGATGTGGTGGAGCTGTCAGTAAGCTGGGCAGTTACTTCAGCTCCATGTTTAATAGTGAATCTGTGGTTTTCCCTGTAGTTACAATGGGTTTGGGTCCCAGTTTGCACTGGGGCACAGCCTGAATTCCCTGTTCTGTTTGTCTGTGCAGCCAGGCACTTATCCTGCAGCCTTGTGTCTAGATCCTGGTGTGGGCTGAGGATGCTCAGTGCTTGAGGACAGTGATCCTCCCCCAAAAACAACAAAAAAAACAGACCAAAACAAACAAAACCCCCCAAATCAAAATAAAAACAACAAAATACCCCAACCCCAAGCAAAGAAACAAAAAAAAACCCCCACAAACAAATGAAAATTACCCACCAACCTGAAGAGTTTCTGGGGAGTTTCTCATGTTTTCCAGCTCAGGATTGGAATCTGTGATGGGGAAGGTTTCTCTGCAACCCCTTAGGCCATTTTGCTATGCTTATAAAAAATGGTTAGAACTGATTTTATTTGCTCTCTCAGTAACTAAACTAGCAAGAGATGGTTGAATTCTCTGCACCTTGTGTGAACGAGCATCCTCTTCTCATTGCAGGTTGACCTGCAGCCGCATGGCTCTCCTGGCAACGCTGGCCTGGGTGCCTCACCTCGAGGAGAAGACATCTCTGAGGTACCGTAGACTGGTTTTTTTCCCTTGTTTACACGAGGTTTTCTGTCTGAAAGGCGTCAGTCTGTTTTCAAAGCACTGAAGGTTGTTTATACTCCGTGCAAGGTGTGAAGTTGCCCGGACCGTGAGTTTTTGGAAGTGTGGTTTCATCTGACTGGTGTTGAGTAACCCAGTATAATCCAGAACTGGAAGCTTTTGAAAGTGGTTTTGCAAACCTGGAGCTGTTTTAAGCTTAGGAGGCTTTTGACCTGTCTCGTTTGTGTTCACCTCTTGCATTGCTAAGGGAAAAGCTTGGAAATGGGAATGATGTGAAATGCGATGTGAAATCTTTTGAGAGATCTAAATCGTGTGCATCTAGACACAGGTGCTTCCATCTCCTTAAAGCTTCACCTCCTTCCTTGGTCAACCACTGTCTGGTGATGTTATGCTGCAGTAGGTGCTGGGGGGAGTGGGTAGGAGCAGGAGAAGATGATCCCTTCCCCAGTGGCATGCAGCACCTTGTGCTTTCCTCTCTGTGCTCCACCAAGAGCCACATGAAACATCCTCATCCAAATCCTGTTTCTGATGTGGGGTCGGTGGGATCAACCTCAGCATCCTGGGGCCTGTGAGTTTCTGAGGCTTTCTGGTTTTTTTGGTCAGTTTGTAACCATTTTATATGGCCTTTGGTCTTGTTGATGAGAGAAGAAAGTTGAGCATTTACCTGGCGGTGTTGGAAGTGGGGGCTGTGGGTGGGCTGCACATCAGCTTTCCAAGGATATTGGTGGCAAAAAAAACCCCCAAACTTCCAAGATTTTCAAAGGTGCAGCTGATAAAGGGTGACATTTAATTTGCTGGCTCTGGAAGTCCCATCCCACTTTGGTATCTCTAGTCCCAGCTGGCTGCTTTCGCTGCTGCAGTGGCAAAATCTGAAAGCAGAGACCATCTCTCTTCCTCCTGTGGCATCAGAGCTGTGTGAGAGCCCCTTCCTGAGCCTGCACGGTTGAAAGGGAAGCGATGGAGGAATTCAACCAGCAAGGAAAGGCAGAAAGAGGGAAAGAAATGGAGGAGCGATCCCAGGCTTCTCCAGTCCTTCGGTGGTGCTGTGTATTTGCCACCTAATTTCATCCCAAACACCCTAAGCTGAAAATAAAGCCCTGTTTAATAAACAGCAATCGGCATTTTATTCCCTGAATGTTCTGGTAGCAACTGCTCATTATTCCAATTATCTCCTCCCACTGTAATTATTCGGAACCGACTATTCCCAGATTCCTCCATTGACTTCCATATCCGTGCGTGCTCACGCCGAGATGTGTATATTTTGGTCTACCACTGGAAGCTCAAGAGGACCCCATTTCAGTGGCTTTTGCCCTCCCCCCTCTTCCCCCCCTCCCATGCCTCCCCTCTTCAAGCTGTGGATGCTCCAGCTGCACGGTGCGGAAGGAGAGGATGCAGCCTCTTGTGCGGCCGTCAACGGCAACATCCGACTGCAGTGGGGAGAGAAGGATGACTGACTCGTGCTGCCACGCTCTTGACAGGAGCTGGCTTCTCCCCTTTCCCCTCCTTTCTCCCCTTTCCCCTCCTTTCTCCCCTTTCCCCTCCTTTCTCCCCTTTCCCCTCCTTTCTCCCCTTTCCCCTCCTT
>JANHFX010019473.1:0-28772 GCA_027560015.1 Chloroceryle amazona | reverse complement strand
CCCCACCCTGCAGAGATTTGTAACCATTCCTCAGCTCCCCTCTCAGGCTTCTCTTCTCCAGGCTGAACAGCCCCAGGTCCCTTAGCTTTTCTTCATAAGATTTGTCTTAATTGTTGTCACCTTCACTGCCGAGGTGAAGAAATTAGAGTTTGCTCTAAGTGGTTGCTGTGGTGTTCACATGTGAAGGGTTGCTCTGTTTCCTCTTACCTGCACATGGAATATGGTGAAGCTGGGTTTGAAAGGGAGGTCACTGGCAGACGGTGCCAATGTGGTTTCCATTTTCTTGTAGGTGGTGCAGCATGATCCTTGTCGTGGTGGTGCAGGGTACTGGAATAGCCTTTTCAGGTTCAAACACCTTGCTACTGGACACTACCTAGCAGCAGAGGTAGGTGTTGGAGCTTTCTTAGGAACCCTGCCTTTCCTTCCACGCTATTTTCTTCCCTTTACACCTTTTGAAAATCTCTCATTTCCTGCTCTAAAAATAGAGCCAGGGGAGGGGAGGAGAGTAGTGTTTGGGTCCTGAGGATTTAACAGGAGCTGGTTAAACACAGAAAGCTAGGTGAAAGAGACTGGAAAGAACACCACGATACAGGGGTAGGCTTGAGCTTATTTCACTTCTTACATGAATTCTAGAGGCAGTAACTCTTCTCCTGCAAAGAATAGACACCGAATAGTATCCTGTCATGTGGGCAGTAGCATCAAGATGAATTTATTAACAGCTGAATAAATTGGAGATGATTGAGAGCCTCTGGGGGAAAATGAATTCAGCTATTGTTGGTATCTCTTGAATAACTGATTTCCAAGCAGAATCGTAGAACTGACTAAAATGAAAATGCAGCTAGAATTTTAGACTGGACTTGGAAGAAGTATAGATAAAGTTTAGATAGCCAAGCACAAAATAGGTCAGTCTTCTCCACAGTGGACATCGTTCCCCTCTTGAACTAAGATTTCCCCCCTTGAAATAAGATTTCAAGACATTTTAAGAAGTTTTTTTTTAAAAAAAAAAGTGTAAGGGTTATAATTTTGTGAGTTTTGCTGCTTAACACTTGTAAATGTGTATTAAACCTGCTTCTGCTGACTTTGGCATGTTGATGTGGCCATGCTCCAATACACAGACCTTGTAAGTGAACGCCGTCCTGGATGCAAGAGCAGGTAGCAGGGCAGGAGGGCTGTCTCAACCTTGAGAGCTTCAGTGAGAAAAGTCCAGATGAAATATCCCATTTTATATTCCTCTAATAAGCAGATTGGAGAACCAGCAGCATTTTGTCACATGCACACTTGCAAATCCTTTTCAGTCCTGATCCAGTGGAGAGCTTTGCCAGTAAATCTCAGGTTTGCTAATCGGCCAAAACAAAACATGGTCTTAGATCCTCCAGAACTATACTGGAGGAGACTGCTCACCTGATCCATGGGTAGAACAGATTTCCTTCTCAAAGATTCCTGCCAAGCTGCTAATTTCTAGTTGGAAATTCCACGTGAGATTTTAACAAAACCCCCTGAAACTTGGTAACTCTCTCTACCCCCCTCCCTCCCTTTGTGATTATCCCAAACAAGATCAATCTCTACATGTTTGCAGATTACTTAACAGCTTAATCCGTGGGCAGAGAGATGCCCCAGCAGCAATGAATGGGTTTGCACACTGTATTTGTTCTGGTAGTGCTGTAGCAGTGGAGTGCAATGATTTGGATTTTTCTAACTAAATGAGTTTAAACCGTGCTGAGGTTGTTTCCCACTTCCAGCTTTGTTAGAGTTTTGACGTGCCTGTGATTCTGTTTCATCAGGTAAACCCTGACTATGAGGAAGATGACCTGGAGTGTCAATCCTCAGTAAGTATAGGCAAGAGTATGATCTTGCCCCTAATTGAGGAGGGCTTGACCCAGGCCCCCAGGTATTTACCTGGCCAACTCATAGATGGTCCTGGCTTTGTTGTTAGTGAAGAAACTGAAAAAAAAAAAAAAAAAGAGAAGCATTTGAAGGTGTTTTAAGGCCAATCCAGAGGAGGGGATACTGAAAACTGCGTTAGACTTTAGTGAAGAGCAATGCCTTGGAACCAAATTGTACGTTACCTGGACCCCCTCGCCTCCCCGCTTTGTAGCATCTCTTTTTTTTCCTGTATTCCTGTTTCTTAAACCTTTGTTTCCTTGAAGCGCTCTCTTGAGTAGATCTGAAAAGCAAGTTGCTCAAGGTGACAGCAGATGGCAAGTGTCCCTAACAGGATGTTCACATAGTGCTGTGCCAGTCAGTTGTCTGACCTCCTTGTTTAAGAAATTAATTCCCTCTCGTTTTAGCTTGTCACAGGAAAGCCAGGATAAAGGGTCTAGAGAGCAAGAATGGCAGGGTGAGAATGATTTCCGTGCCATTCTTCTCATTTTCCTGTGAAAACAAGTATGTGTTGTTTTGGTGACTGTTGTCGTGTCAAAGACTGAGTGTTCTGATGCTTTGTATTAGGAGAAGCTTCCCTTCGGTGTCGAAGGGAAACAGCATTGCTTCAGTAGCTGAAAACAGGCAAAACAGGAACAGCGCTTTCCACTGAGCATTATATTTGATTTATTTTTTTTTTCAGTTGGATTTGCTTGTAGGATTATGCAGCTTTCTTGGTCATTTATCCTGTATTATGGAAGATTTGCTCCATTTGGATATATTATAAAGAGCTGCTACTCCATTTTTTATTTTTATTTTTTTTTTTTAGAAGATGAATGCACCGTGATGCTTTGAAATCCTGCAGGATGGATTTTTTCCTCCTAAAAGGATTTATTGTTCTATATCCTGGCCATTAAAATGCTTACCCTTGCCCCCAGATATTGAGCTGTTATCCTGATTAGTTCTTGGTGGTATTGGCTTTATACACCGACCTGGCAGCTTGACTTGAGTAAATACACTGAAAAAATCAACACAAAACCCCCCAGAAGCTATTTTTGGGGTGAGGGGACAGGGGGAATCTAACACCACACTGATCTTGAAAGTTGATCAGTGTTGAGGTCACTTACGTAGACATCCAGCCTCCTGGTGATAAGCTAATGTCTCCTGACAAGTGCAGTAAGAGTGATCATACTCTGGCTTCAGAGTTGGACTGAATTATTTTTTTTCCCCTGCTCTATCTTTTTACCACTAGGTGGCAAAAATAGACCATCGAGAATAGGATGAGGAGCACACAATTCACTTCTGACACAAAATTGCTGCATGGTTTAACATGCACTGGTGACAGGAGATGGTGTAGGCTGCTTTACCCAACTTTCTCCAACTCCAGCTCGATCCAAATGTGAGCCGTCTGCTCGACAGCAGGTTTCTTTGCACAGCTCTCTGTTTAGTTGCTGTTCTAGTACCTCAGTGAGCTGTACAAGAATAGGGTTTAAATGGGCTTAGGTGAGATGCCAGGGAGCACCTTTTCCCATCAAAGCTTCGGGGATGAAGTTTTAGTTGTCACCAAATTGCCCCATTTCCCACTTTCTGATTTCCTGCCCGTTTCCAGCTTTGCCACAGTGTCAGTAACTGACCATTTGTCTCCTGACATACAAACTGTGAGCACAGAGTAGCTGCCTTCCTGCAGGGATGAAGGAGACAGCTGAAATTTGGAGAATTCATTCCAAGTGAGCAAATTTCTCCTGGTGTAAAGCCTCCAGATGGACTCTGTTGAGTAGCTACTTGCTGCTTCTCTTGAAGGCACCCTCCCAATATGTATTTCTGTTCCATACAGCTAACTGTCTGTTCCCAAGTGCAAAATCAGACTTGAAATGTCACTACTTTGCAGCCAAGTTCATTGACTACAAATGTGTTAACTACAGAATATCCTGAGGCCCAAGCAACATCAGATACCTTTTCCATATGGTTAAGGATTGCAGTGCCTTACACCGGGACTTTAAGACAGGTATTTGAGTGCTGCCTGCTTTCCACTGGTGCCCTGATCACAGAGAAGCTGATCACTTTGAAAACTGCAGCTAGGATTTAGATGCTTCTATGTGGACAGCTGGCTCCTGCCTTGTCAGACAGTTAGCAACTCTTTGTATCGACTGGTGATAACTGGTAGTTCCCTAGGAAAGATTTTAGAGGAAGCTGTTGTTCCTTTTTCCCAGTTCATCTTTCTTTTTTCCTACCCTGTCATCCTTTCATCTGAAAAACCCATGGTTTCACTCGGTCGATGTTGGTATCTTTACTTTTGCTAAAGGAGGCTGGCAATTTGCTAGCACCTTGGAAATAAAGATACTCCCGATGCCATCACGTCTGTAGCGAATCAGTGTGTTTGAGCTCCTCGTACCTGTCATGTGAACAGCAGGACATCCAACTCCTTGATTAGTTTTGTTTTGTTTGTCTGTGATTGACTGATGTGAGTCCTGTTTTTTTGCTGCTGAAGTTGACTCTTTCCCAGCGAGATTGTTGGTAGCTGGTAGCATTGCTGGGTTTTCTCTTTGCAGCTTGCATCATTACGCTGTCAGAGTGATAATTACTGATAATTTCTATGTTTCCATGTGTGTCGAATATGTTTCAAGAGCTGGCAGTGTCAGGGGTGGGGATCTTAGCAGACGTGGGTCATCTGAAACGAGTCAGAGTTCCCAGTGGGGTGAATGGCTGGGGGATTCCGAGGCTCTTCTGGCACTGCCTGCAAGGCATCACCGCTGTGCTTTAGGATTTACTGTGTTTGTGACCCAGAAATACTCAGAAGTTATTAACCCCGGGGAAAGCGAAGAAATGGTTGGCAAGAGCAGCTGCTTGTCCCTTTTACTGGTGTCCAAAAGCCCAGCTGTCTTAACCAGTACTTGGAGTGGTTCAGGTCACGTCTGCAAATGACAGGACACGTGTATTTAACAGTAGGCAGGTGGGTCTGGAGGACTTGGTCTGAGGTTGTGTGATGGGATTTCTTCCCCAGCTGGACCCTGAGCAGGACGCCTCCCGGAGAGGCTTGCGCAGCGCTCAGGAGAAGATGGCCTACTCCCTGGTGTCCGTGCCTGAAGGGAACGATATCTCCTCCATATTCGAGTTGGACCCTACCACCCTGCGAGGAGGAGACAGTCTTGTCCCCAGGTACACCTGAGCGTACTGATGGAACTGACTTGGTGATTTGATAGAACTGAGTTGGGTGATTTTATTTATTTCGTTTTTATTAACGTCAAGTGTTCTCCCACTGATTTGCTGGTAACTTTGAAATTAAGGTTCTTCCTCAAATTAATATAGAAATACTGAAATAGCTTCAGTTTAGTACTTTACAGTTGAGTTGTAACAGAGCAACACTTTGCAAGTGGGAAAACTGAGTTGGCGACTTCCTTGCCAGTGAACAAAGTGGGACAGAAAGCCTTGGGTGTCCTATCAAGGATAGGATGTAACATCAAGTATTTAGCACTTCACTTTCTGTTGTTTCCATGTCCCTTACTGCTCGTGTGGTACCTCTTCAGATGCCGTACCCTTCAGAGACAGGCAGTCTGCATGCAGGCCCTTTGTCTGTTCCCACCACGAAAGCATGGCGTTATTTGTTCCACCTACTTCAAGTAACTCTCTAAATCATCAGATTTTCTGAACTCAGCAGAAGTAAGGTGCCCACCAGAGCAGCTGTGCTGGCTGCCTCTTCTGTTCTTTGTGCTGCCACGGTTGCGTGGAGAGAAGAGGTTGTACTGCAGCTGAGAGACTTTCTTATCCTGGCTTAAGATGCTTGTCTGACTCTGGCTTGATGTGTTTTACCCCAAGGGCTGGTGTATGCAAAAGGTGTCATTGCCTGAAATACCTGAGAGAACAGGCTGGGAACTGCTGGCCCCATAGGACTCCTGTTAGCGGAAGCTGTTGTGTGCTGCTCTCGTGTTCTGGTTTCTGAATGGACCTGTGTTGCTTGTACAACATTGAAAAAGAGCCAAAAACATCTCAGTTTAGAAAATAGAGGGAGTTAGGGGCTGAAAAACACCAAGGTCAGGGAGGAAGCTGACAGCCCAGACACGCTATAGCCTGTGGAAACATGAGGGTTGAAGAGGCTTTTAGTTCAGTACTGCTCAGCACCTGAGTTACAGCTACAAAATGCCACTATACCTGCTTTACAGCAGAACCTAGTTCTTTAAATTCACCTAAAAAAAAAAAATCTTCTTATCTATAGAATAAGGAGAGCAGAGTGTTATTCCCGTCATGGTGTGTGACACGGATAAATATGACACTTCCTTCACTTCCCCCCCCCATTTGTTCCTGCCAATATCTTGCAATTGGAATAATAAGATGATTTCCCTTCTGGGAGACTGACTCACGCTTTGAAACTTTTGCCTTGCTTTCAGGAACTCTTACGTCAGACTGCGGCACCTTTGCACTAACACCTGGGTTCACAGTACCAACATCCCTATCGACAAAGAGGAGGAGAAACCTGTGATGCTGAAAGTAAGTTCTGGTACTTGGTGTGAGCACATCCTCCGATTCCCGCACTTCACACGCGTGTCCTTGGCAGGAGAAGCTCAGTCCCTTGAGGGTGCTGGGTTTGTCACACGGCAAGCAGTGCAGCAGTAGGGAATAGTGCCTACACAAGACATGTCCCATTAAAAACTAGGTTTTCACAGCAGTTTACTAGTTAAGCTGTTGAATTTCTCCTGTACAGCAGCCATCACCTGGAGGGTTTTTTCTCCACTATTTACAGCAGCACTTTGCATTCTCACCTGATGTTTTTCTGGATTTAGGAACAGCTTGGAGCTTGCACAGAGTGGTTCCATTCCCAAAGTTTGACTTCTATCAGTAGCCTCCTACTGTCCAAGTGGAGTGTGGCTCTGCTTCTGCTTTACTGTTGCTGAGAGCATGAATCAATCACTGCTTTGTTTTCTGCCTTGGGGGTTGAGGATAAAACTTCTCTGGGTTTCAGATTGGTACCTCTCCAGTGAAAGAGGACAAAGAGGCTTTTGCCATAGTACCAGTTTCCCCTGCTGAGGTCCGGGACTTGGATTTTGCAAATGATGCAAGTAAAGTTTTAGGTTCCATCGCTGGCAAGTTGGAAAAGGGAACGATAACCCAGAATGAAAGGAGGTAAGGAAGCAAGAATGTGGTTCGGATGATGTCGCTTCCTTTATTCAGTAACCATTTTCTTTGCAAATTTGTATGCTGTCTTCAGAAGAGGGATTTTATTTCCTCAGTGAGACTGATTGATTTCTAAAGTTGGTGGGTTTACTGTTGACGTGTCCCTAGCAGAGATTCTCAGGCTTCTTCTGCCCAGCCCTTCCCGTTGCTCTGTGATACCAGAGCATGAGAAATGTTGTTGTGAACTGGGAGGAATAATCCACAGCATACCTTTCTTGATGGGCTTTGCAAATTGAGTGTGGGAATTCATAATCCCTCTTGGGAAGACTGAACATATGACTTCTAACAAATCCTCTGATCATGTCTGTGAAAAGTACACGGCCACACAAAAAGAGTGCAGAGTCAGCTCTGTATATCCAGGGCCCATCTGCTTCTACAGCCAGTGCCTTTTACTTGGCCTTGGGAGAGATTATCACCTGATTTCTTTCTTATTTAACTTTTTTTTTTCTCTAGCAATTTCAAGAACTGCCAAACAGAACTTGGCAAGCACATTGTTGCCCTGAAGTGATATCGTTGTCTTACTGCTCCTGTGGTTCATCTGTTAGTAAGGCTGCAGCCATAGGGAGCCCTACAAGTTGTGTACAAACCCATGTGCTTCATCCAGCATCTGACTCAGTCTCTGACTGATGTTATTTTTTCACTCAGCATTTTGAGATAAATATAAACTTACACTGGCATTGTTCTTCTATCAGAATTTGTAGTCTAAAATTAACAGCTTCTGGCTTTTCCGTAGATCTGTTACCAAATTGCTGGAGGATTTGGTTTACTTTGTTACTGGGGGAACTAATTCTGGACAGGACGTCCTTGAAGTGGTATTTTCTAAACCTAACAGAGAACGGCAAAAACTGATGAGAGAACAGAATATTCTAAAGCAGGTAGGCTGCATTTTATTCTTTTCACTAAACTCTACCTACGATAAAAGAGAAACTAAGAGAACCTGGGTAAATTCTGGGGACTTGATCTTGAAGGTCTTTCCCAACCTGAGTGATTCTGCGACTGAGAGTTGGTGGCTTTCAGCAGGCTCTTGGTGGTGGAGGAGGACCATTGCTAGGAGAAATCAGAGAACGGGGTGTTGAATAAAAGTGATCAACAGCCAACAACAGCCTGTCCAGGCAGAAGAAACCGGGCAACTGCCGCGTGTTTCCGATGTGCCTTTTAGAGCTGTGAAGGCACCGACACGACGCTTTTCCGCTGGTTTTGATCCGAAGGCAGCAGTGTCTCATGGGATTTTATCTTTGTCTTTCAATGAATCTCTAGATTTTCAAGTTGCTGCAAGCACCCTTCACGGACAGTGGCGACGGCCCGATGCTGCGGCTGGAGGAGCTTGGAGACCAGCGCCACGCTCCCTTCAGACACATATGCCGGCTTTGCTACCGAGTCCTGAGACACTCTCAGCAGGATTACAGAAAGAATCAGGTTTGAGAAATGCATCCTTAGCTTTCAAAGGTACTAACGTGGCTCCTGTGCTCAAAAAGAGCCCCAAACGCAAACCAGAAGAGCTGCATCCCATTAATTAAACGCTGCTGGGCTGTGATTGTACAGTCAGCAAGAGATTTTCTGGATTGCTCAGTTTTACTCTGTCTGGTATTTTTCATCTCGATGAGACACCGTATGCAGTGTAATTAGTGCCAGCTCTAGGGGGGTTTCAGAGAACAGAATTGCTGTCAAATCCAGGTGAATTATGAGACTTTTTTTTTCACTCTTGGGTACTACAAGCTCTGTTGAGAGTTGGCCTGTGAACGAAGGCTGTTTGTGTTTTGCTGCTGTTAATTGGAACCAGGCTTATATCAGATGCCTGGTTGGTGTCTGGCCCAGGATGGAGGTGTTCAGGTTATCTCTCATCACCTGTTTTCTCCCAAAAAAACAACTTGACTCTAATCCAGTTCGCTTCTTTGGATGTTGATACTGACAAACATCCGTTTTTTGTTAGTACTTTCTGAAATTCTGACAGTTAATGCCAACACCTCCCTCCTTCCCCCTCTGTTCTGAAGGAATACATCGCAAAGCAGTTCGGCTTCATGCAGAAGCAGATCGGTTACGACGTCTTGGCCGAGGACACGATTACGGCTCTGCTTCATAACAATCGCAAGCTCTTGGAGAAGCACATCACAGCTGCTGAGATTGACACTTTTGTTAGTCTTGTGAGGAAAAATAGGGAGCCCAGGTGAGATCTACGCTCTTGGGTGGGTGATTACCCTTTTCCTCTTAGCCTTCTGAGAAAAATCTGTGCGGGACGACGTGAGGAAGCACAGCTAGTTCACTTCTCTCTGGCACTCGCCGTACCTTCCCCCCTCGGGCAGCAGTCTCGCTCTGCGGTGTTCAAATGAAGTTCTGAATGTTTTCCTTTTGACATGTAGATTGCTTCAGTCTAGATCTCAACAAAGATTGATAGCCTCTTGGCTCGCGTTTTCCAACAGGTTTTTGGATTACCTCTCGGATCTGTGCGTTTCCATGAACAAGTCTATTCCAGTGACGCAGGAGCTGATCTGTAAAGCCGTGCTGAACCCAGCCAATGCAGACATTCTCATTGAGACCAAGTAAGCTCGTGCATTTAAAGGTGCTTTTCCTAGCTGAAACAGAAGGAAGGCGAGTCAAAGCTCAGAGTACAGCTGACAAGTCTAGAGCAAGCAGTTAAGAGTGGGGGGTCCTCTTCAGATGCACAGTAAATGGGGATTGATGACAGCGCACGTCTGCTGCGTGTGTTCTCGGTCCTGCAGTCGGACAAACCCTTCTGATCCAATACCTCCCATTCAATCCAAGCAGACAGACTTTGCAGGGAGGTGTGTGGGGTCCTGTGGCCCTGATCCTCCTCTGGGCTTCAGGCTTTTTTTCTCCATAAGCTGCCTGACATTGAGCGAGCGCTTCTTGGGTGCGTGCCCACTGAGCTCAACTTGCAGCAAAGCAGAAGCTGATGCATCTCTGCTCACCCTGCTTTCAGCATTGCCCTGCCATTGCTGAAGCATCACAGCAGACACTGAATCTGAGCTGGCTGTCGTAAAGATGGGTTTATCTGGTACACTGAGTAGAGCACAGATGATCATTATCAAAATGCCATGAAAGAGAAGCAGATCTTTGTCAGAGTATTTCAGGCAGAAGTGGATGAGAGTATTCTTGGACATTTAATTCTCTTCATGAAATCATAAAGACTGTATTTATTTCCACCAGCACTTACAGTTGCTACATCACTTAATTGTTTTTATCCTTGTGTATTTAATTTGTCTCTCTTTCAATGTATGATCTCTTTGGCTGAAGAACTACAAGTCCCCAAAACCCTTTTAGTTTCAATAGCTGGTTTGTTTCCACTGATTTTGCAGAAAGAAGTTCTAATCCAATTGGCATTTTTGTGATACAGAACCAATCAAGTTTTAGATAGTGTTGTTTACAAAATCCTTTCACAGTCTGAAGAAATGAGCTTTGAACCAGTTCTCCTGCAAAGATGTTTCTGAAAGCCAGTTAGATGTGTCTTTAACTTCCTGATTTCTTTCGTCTTCATCAGTTGAATGGAGCTGAAATGTTGGTCTTATGCTTTGAATAATAAACCCCAAACACTCTGTGTAGTAAATTGCTGCTGCTGGAAGAGAAAGACACTCTGCCTTTAATTTATGGAGTTGTTTTCTGAATGCACGCGAGATGGTGAAATTAGTTACTTCTATATCCCATATACATTTTATCAAGTGTCTTAAAGATCTGCCTAGGTCTTGGCAGTTTGCAGTCTAACCTCCCTTCCTTCTGGCAGGCTGGTCCTCTCTCGGTTCGAGTTTGAAGAAGTGTCAACTGGAGAAAATGCCTTGGAAGTTGGAGAAGATGAGGAAGAAGTGTGGTTGTTCTGGAGAGACAGTAACAAGGAAATCCGCAGTAAGAGTATCAGAGAGTTGGCTCAGGATGCTAAGGAAGGGCAGAAGGAAGATCGGGACGTGCTCAGCTACTACAGGTTAACAACTCACGCGGTCATTGGCTGGCAAAGTCCATCGAGGCTTTGTGGGGAAGCCTTTGGTGTGTAGGCTGTAGTTGGTTTGGGAGAAAGGATGCTGGTTTCGTGGACAAAATAGCCTTTGGAGGGTGAGGGTGAGGCACCTTTTGAAGTGAGAGCTAAAAGCACAAAGTTATTCGTGGTGAGCAATTTGATTATCAGCGTGAGCAAGCTGTAACTTTTTAAACTAAAACACAGTCGAGGCTTAGGGAGCGTTGAATTTGCACAGCTCTTAACGCCCCTGTTTAGTTTCCTGCTAAGTGGGTGTTACCAAAGCCTCTGTTACCTGTTTAGTTACCTGTACTGAGGTGGTATTTGGGGTGAACAACCACTTGAAGAGGATCTCAGCATGCCAGGTGGCTTTGTTTTTGGTTTTAAAGAAGCCCCTACTGTTCTCCCTCCCTTCTGAACGTCTCCGTAAGCTCAAAGTCCTGTGGTTCTCAGCAGGACAATATAGGCAGTCATGAAAGTGCCACAACTTGGGTTTGATTAATGTGCAGAGCTCTTCTGTACGGCTTAAGCTGTGCTTTTAGCAGCCTCTGACGCGAAGCGATGTTTCCAGATGACTTGACAAGACACCAAGTTCTTGGCATAGTGCAAGATCAGATTTCAGCCCAGACCAAATTCCTGTGTCTGGGTTATAAACTTCGGAGAGTAGCTTGACGGACTCGACGGTGGTGCTGCAGAAAATACAACGAGATCTTTTTTTCCATTTATTTCTTTTTAATAGCTATCTTATTTTGTGTTATCTCTTCCATTGCAATGATTCTCACAGTCCATCTCCTACCCTGTGTTCTTCTTTGAGCCTATGGGATGGCTGAGCTCAAAAGGAGGCCTCTTGTACATGGTTGAAAAAACTGTCTGCTCTCAAAACCAATTTTCTTGCACTTGTTTTTATGTAGAATTGGTAGTGATAGTTATTTTTAGTCGATTTAGACTCTTATTGAGAGTCTTGTAGTTTTATAGACCTGTGAACAAACGTAAATCAAGGGGTTTAGGATACGGTTTGGTCAAACTCCTGTGAGGAGTGCTGAGAGTGAAAAGGAGTCTGCTGTCAATTAAATGCTCATTTCCTTAGGAAACCTCACCGTTGACACTTCAACAGAAGCCTGTGTGGATATTCTTGAATGCTTTATGCTTTGCCTGAGTGCATGTGCTTTGAGTAAAGGCTAATTATCAGTCTGTTGACTGTGTGTACCTTAAATACCAGCTGCTTCCTTTTACTGTAATGATTGAAAAGCTTAGGAATTAAGTTTATAGTTGTTTGCACTACCAGTTCTTGGACTGAGCGGAGCAGAGCTCCATAGTTGTTTACTAAGTACCTGATTTTGAATGGTTCCCTAGTCCATCTGTGGTGTGGCCTCACTGCACAGCTGTGGCTGCAGCATCAGTACGAAGTCTTTGGTCTTCTACAGTACTTAGCCTGAGTTGCCTTAAATGTTCTGGGGATTCTTCCATAGTTTCCTGAACAGCACTACTTCATTCTCTGTAACTCAGGAAAATACGACTCCTTTTATTCTCTTTTCCTACTGTGCTACCTTTTACTAGTGTTTGATAAGTAGCTTGTTCATCCCATAATAAGAATAACTGTATTACTGGGCAATAAAAGATTCTTTCTGGTAATACATATAGGAGCACATAAATGTTATGCCCAGTGGATGTTTCTGGAAATTAAACTGTAAGCTGCTTACATAGATATTTATTTTTCCCCCCCAAAGATACCAACTAAACCTCTTTGCAAGAATGTGCCTTGATCGACAGTACTTAGCCATAAATGAAATATCTGGGCAGCTGGATGTGGACCTCATTCTCCGCTGCATGTCTGATGAAAACCTGCCCTACGATCTGAGAGCATCTTTCTGCCGACTGATGCTTCACATGCACGTGGATCGGGACCCCCAGGAGCAGGTCACGCCGGTGAAGTATGCTCGGCTGTGGTCTGAAATCCCCTCGGAAATTGCTATTGATGAGTAAGTACCTGCTGCAAGGACATTACATCACACCCTGGGGAGGGGAAGCAGGAAGGACTACTTCATTTTTCCCTCCTGCTTTGCTTGGTTAGAGTACAGGCTCTTCAGGGCAGGTTGTCCATGCTGTAGCTTGCAAAATCAAGAGCAGAAATAAGGGGGAAGATGCTGAAACAAGTCATGTGCTGGAGACAGTGTCATCTTTCTTAACCTCCAGTGGAAATTACTCTGAAACAGTGGTGAGAAACCTGTGCAAAGCTGCAGCTGGATGGGGGACGTCATTTCTTGACCATAAGCTTGTATTAGCTCTCTGTAGTACAAGTGATTTAACATTTAAAGCACTTAAACTGTTCAGAAGTCTTTTTTTTCAGTTGGAGGAAGTGAGCATTTAAAATCTGTTAAATGCTAGGAATTTGTCTCACCAGTATTAGTACTGGTTTTTAGTGGTTTCTTGGTTTTCCCTCCTTGCTAGGCTGGGTTTCTTGCAGTAGGTCTATTCAACTTCAAACACCACAATAAAAAACCAAATACCTTCAGCTCTGGCAGAGGCTAAACAGCATTATGTGACCAGACAGGAAAACAAAAGTAGTTAGTGAAAGGTGATGGAAATTGTCTGTCTTGAATGCTCTCTGCACACAGTGAGAAAGAAAGCTAGAATTTGTATTAAGGAAAATCAATGTCTGCTTTGCATATATATTGTTTTTAGTCAGAGGAAAAATAGCATCTGCAGTCAGCATCTCGTGGCCACATCCTTTCTCCTTACTGCTGTATGTAGCTTGTCATTGTTTCCATTAAAATCCTGAGCCTTTCTTTCTTTCTTGGGACAAAATTATCTTTTTTGTTTTGTTTTGTTTTCCTCAGACATTCTTAACTAGTACAAAATGAGCATATGGGATAAACCAGCAAAAGCCAGGAAATTATGGTGTCAGCTTCCTGACTCTCACAGTTGGAGAAATTATTTAACAGCCTTTAACTTTTCTTAGATTTTGACAAACCAATGAAAAATTGTAGGAGGCTGGGTTGGGAAGAAGAGCCCTGCGTGTCTGCATGCGAAGTTTGGTGGTTTGTTTTCTGTTTGGTGTTTTTTTTTCTCTTTTCCCTCTTCAGCTATGATAGCAGTGGAACTTCCAAAGATGAAATTAAGGAGAGATTTGCACAGACAATGGAATTTGTGGAGGAATATTTAAGAGATGTGGTGTGTCAGAGGTTCCCTTTCTCCGACAAAGAGAAAAATAAGCTCACTTTTGAGGTAGTTACCCAGTTCTTATTTTATCCTCTCCTCTATTCCCAAAATAACCATTAATTTAGAAGATATGTGCTATTTCTTTAGAGAAAAAAATGGCATTTGTGGGAATATACTTTAGATATTGGGGCTACTTGAAATATTTACACTGTGAAATTATTAGGTGTGGATTTGGAAGCTGTGCACGGGGAGGACCTGTTGGGAAACTTTCTAATTTGGTAGCAGTAAGCTTTAGATGTGTGCTGGGTTTTGTTGTAAGACATAAAAAGCATCTGTGCATTACCTATCCCTGTACATTACCAGTCCTGACCTGTCTGTAATGACACAAATGCAGTAGCTGTAGATCAGTTACAGGTACAAACTGTTATCCAGGCACTGCAGTAATTGTAGGCAAGCAGAAAGCTTTCTGATAAAATGTAGAAGTCTGCAATCTTGGGGATTTATGAGGTGTTTTGATAAGAATTTGACTCCTGGCTGGGTTCTTGATCTTTTCACTGTGTTAAGACAACTTGCTTGTGATAGCAAAATGTTCAGTATTAATCAGGCTTTTTGTTATTATTTTGGTAGGTTGTTAACTTAGCCAGAAATCTGATATATTTTGGTTTCTACAACTTCTGTGACCTCCTCAGACTAACCAAAATCCTCCTTGCTATATTAGACTGTGTGCACATCACTACCATCTTCCCTATTACCAAGATGGCAAAAGGCGAGGAAAGTAAAGGTAAGGCTGAGAACTGACAGATCATTCCTTGCTAGGTTCCAGTTCATCTCAAAACGTCAACGTGATTTTGAAGCCTCCTTTCTGTCCATGTCTTTGCCTTACAGCTGAGGAATGCCTGGGTCATGTCAGGCTGAGGAACACCTGGGATGCAGGGAGAGGGCAGGGGGTTTCTGCAGGCACTGCAGTGCTTCTCTTGACCTCCATCAGCTCCAGGGGTTCAGGTGGCCACCTGGCCTTCTTTAATGTTGAGACAACTGCTCTTCGTAGGAGTGTCCTCTCCCTGTTTAAATAGTCCCACTGCACCCTCGTAACCTTACCCTGTTTGCCTGCCTCTCTGAAGGGAGCAACGTGATGAGATCGATCCACGGAGTCGGTGAGCTGATGACCCAGGTGGTGCTCAGAGGTGGTGGGTTCTTGCCCATGACTCCCCTCGCTGCTGCTCCCGAGGGGAATGTCAAGCAGAGCGAACCAGAGAAAGAGGACATCCTGGTGATGGACACAAAGCTGAAGATCATCGAAATACTTCAGGTACTAGCAACTCAGAGGAGCGTGGCATCTTGTGCTGCCTTTTCGTCCACTCCTGCCTTGTGTGTGCCTCTTTTGAACGGAGTAAACTTTGCAAGGGGGCTTGTCAGGTGTGCAGCACTCCACCTGCATATGAGAACATCATGCCATTACTGAAACCATGTGCCAGAAGCGAGTTGGCAGCAGCCCTCTGCACGGTTACCAGCCACTTGTACTTGACTGGCTGAAGTGGGGAGCTCCTTTTCCACTTTACTGTCTTAGTAATTTCTCTTGAGTTTACAGGGTCATCTTAAGTGCCCCAAAGAAAGGGGAGGTTACTTGAGCCTCCTCCTCATGCAGCCAGCAGCCTGAAATGGTTTTTTATGTGCACACTTGCCAGCCTCGCTCTCTTCCATCTCTGTCTGGCCCTTCTCACGTGTTCACCCCTAGTTCTTTGGGACACAAAAAGTGTTTATCCCCCTCTCCACAGCATTGCCTTGACCTAGATGTTGCTGCACTGAAATCCATCTTCCCTCCCTCGGTGTAGGAGTCTCTTTTCTGTTTGGTAGCCCCATGGACACCTTCATGGGGGCCAGAAGGCTACGAAAGCTTTGTGTACGAAGGGGTGGGAGGAAGCAGGAGAGCCGTGGTGTTCCTTCCCCGTGCCAGGCTTCGCACGTAGCTGGGTTTGAGGTTGTGCCTTTCCCCTCAGCAGCAGATGCAGCACCCAGGGGAGGCTTGATTCACTTCCTTTCACCATGGCTAATTTTACTGCAAGCCAGAATTTCTCTCTGGCCTGGCATATGCGGGGAGATATTGTTGTGTGCCAGTATTCCCCAGTACTGTTCTCTATTAAAACTGGCATTAAGCATTTCCCCCTAAACCTGAGAGAACTGCTGCATGTCCTTTCTTCCTCAAGAAGGATGAGACCACAGAGGGTGGTCCCCCCTACGCTGGAGGTTTCACCAGCACTGGCCAGTGCAGCCCCCCCAGGCTGTTTATGGCAGCTGGAGCTGCCTGGCTCTTGGCAGCTCCTGTTCAGCATCCTCTGACCCAGTGCCCCAGAGTCAGCTCAAGGGTTCGTTGGGTCCCTGCTGGTTTCAGAGTGGAGCTAGAAATGCTGCTTGCTTTTCCTTTGTGGGGCGAGGGGGCCTGCATTGGGTGGGAATGAGGGATCACCTCAGCCAAAGTCTTCTACTCGTAAGCATTTACTACTGTGTGTACATCATATGCTCATTGAGATCACTGGGGGGAAAAAAAATACTGAATTGCAAGGATTTTTCAAGAAATCATCTGCACACCTTTTCTCCAAGTGAAATCCACAACTTTACTGCATCGGTCTTGCCTGCTGGTAGCACTGCATCGTGTAAATTGTGGAGGTGCTGGAAATAGGCAAGTGATTTCAATGTGTTTCCTCTTTCTGTATCATCAGTTTATTTTGAATGTGAGATTGGACTACAGAATCTCCTGCCTGCTTTGTATATTCAAACATGAATTTGATGAGAGCAATGCCCAGATGTCTGAATCCCCCACTGGAAGCAGTAGTCAAGAGATGCCAGCTAACGTACCAGGTTAGTTACTTTGCAAAGAATGAGCTTGTGTGGGTTTGGGAAATCTCTTTCATCTCAGAGCTGTTAATTGACAGTGGTCACCTTAGGGAGGTGGTGGAGTCGCCATCCCTGGAGGTGTCTAAGGAAAGATTGGATATGGCTCTTCATGCCATGGTCTGGCTGATGTCATGGTGTTGGGTCAGAGGCTGGACTTGGAGGTCTGTTCCAGCCTCAGAAATTCTGTGATTGCCCAAGTGATTCAGGTTCTTGCTCTGGAGTATGAATGCTCCTGCTGAAGCCAAGTACCCTGCTAGTGGCAGGAATAATGGGGTAGGGGTCATTTCTGTATCCCCCAAACAAACCCCAGGGTTTATTGGTACTCTCTCTCTCTTGTTTCCATGTGTTAAGTGTGACCAAGAGCCTGAGATACATCCTTTCAAGAAAACCTGACATGAACACTGTCATGTGTGATCTGTCATCGACCTCAAATTGATTCTGTTCTGTTAACATTTCTGGGGGAAGGAAAAGGGTCCCTGAAGTCACCTCATTTCCCCCATCCTATCCCGTGGCCTGATGCCTCTGTCCTGCCAAATTTCTCATTTCCAAAGGTGTTGTAGGAAGGCAAGACATCTGGAGGTGTCTGTCTCCATGCTGTTAGAAGAGGGTGTGAAATTAAGTAGTTGAGGAGCTTGTTCTTAATGGAAAGCAGGATCCTTAGTGGCCTGGGTAGATGGGGTGTTGTCAACTGCTCAATTGCTTTCCAGGAGGAAAAAAATGTCCCCTAGTTAGGAGCTGTACCATGTAGGAATAACTGGACTTGAAAAGTGCAGCTTCTTAGACATCAAACAGTTTTTCTTCCTCAATTTGGGGACTGCATCTCTTGATGCAGAGGAGAAAGATAAGGAAAATGTGGTTTAGATGTGAAGTTTTCAAAGGCAGGAGCCTGTTTCTTTTGATCTCACTTCAAAGGGGATGTGTTTTCTTTTCTTGGGCTGCTTGTCCAGCAGCTCCCCCCTCCCACCAGGGTGCCAGGACCTTCTCAACTGGGCTGGTGGGGAGGGCGAGAGCTCTTTCTGTAGCTGAACTCTGGAAGAAAGTTCATCCATTTTTGGCAAGGGTGTAAAATCCCCGAGTTCTCTTTCAGTTCCCCTTTGCAAATCTTTGTAAAATGCTGAGAGCTTCAAGTCTGGTTTGCCATTTATTTTTTTTTATTGCAGAATATTGGTTATTGCCCATGGGCTAATATACCTTGTAGTGAAAACTGCAAAGACCTTCTTGTCTGTTGAGCCACAGGGGTTTTGCTGTCATTGCTCAGGTTGTTACTTTAGAACTTCTCAGAGGCTGAAGTTTGGTGTTTCTTATGAACAGCCCCTCTGAATGACACCAGGTCCTGTCAGCTGTCCTGGAATGATGCTGATGGAGTCAAAAATAGGCAGGAGAGGACTAAGCCTGGGTGTTGCTGAAATGATTATGCAGTTGAGTTTGTGAGCTGGGAAGAGGTTAATTTATTGTCTTACCTTAGCAGGCTGCTTCAGTAACCGCTCAGCGTTCCTCTCAGCTTCTTACACCCACATCACCCCGTGCCATTTGAAATGGTTTTAGGCTGCAGAAACATCTCTGGTGCCACTCTGACGTAATGTATTTGTCTTGTTTATTTTCTCAGGAGCACTAGACTTTGAACATATCGAAGAACAAGCCGAGGGGATCTTTGGTGGAAGGAAAGTATCTCTTCCCCAGTGCTCATCAAGGGGTAGCTCAGGAGTTCCCAGACTGCAGCTCTCAGGGCTTCCAAGGAGTGGAGGTTGCAGTTGGAAGTGAGGTGGTAACTGGGAAAAGATTGGAAACGGCTGCTGCAGTTGCTTACCTAGGCTTCACTTTCCTGAGATGCTCAGAATAATGTCCCTTGGGATTGAGAGACGTAGAAAAGGGACACGGGTCCTTCAGCCAGCAAGGTCTTCATGGGGGAGCTTCCTTTGTGGGTGCGAAAGCCAAGCAGGGGGATTAGTGCACCTGAGCTGAATGCTGCAGTGAAATCTTCGGTGGAAAAGTTTCTGTAGGCAAGGCTGGGACTTGTACTGAGAAAGCTGTTTAGCTGTCCTGCTTTTTCTGTAATGCAGCATGAAACTGCACGTGCAGGACTGAACAAAGCAAGCGGTGCCTTCCCTACCTGCCCTCCTTGCAGAGCAGCTTAGATCCTTCCTGAAATCACAATAGAGAGTCAGTGACTTGAACTTGTCCTTAAGCTGCTCAGAGCTGCAGTTGTTGTCTGTAAACTCAAGATAATGAATTTCCTAAAAGAAGGCAGGAGGGGGAAGAGAGCCACTTACAGAATTAATAACCAGAATTTATAATCTTAAGTGTGCAGATGTGGTTGAAAGCAGAATATGGAAAAGATTCATGGGGCAGAGACAGAACAAAAAAAAACCCAAAACATCTACAGATGAGTTTCTCACTCTCAGAAGCGCAGGGGAAAGAGTAAGGAGGAGGATTTCCAGTGTTTGAGATAATTAGCATTGCAGCCTAGATACTGACCTAGGGGTTTATTTCATAAGTAGCAAGGAAGCTTAGTACCAGGAATGGGCAAGAACTATTTGAGCAATAGGGTGAAGCTGACCTGGGGACCAACATTTTGGGGTAGTTAGACCCTGAAAAATATAAGTTGGGTAACAAAAGCTAAAGGAACCATGATTAATGAGACTGGGGAATAGCCTCCCTATTAAGCAGTACCCCCGAAATCCCTGTGTCCTACAGTAGCACTTGATTTGAGAAATCCCCCCCCTTGTTTAAAAGTAAGAGAAAAGGCTTCCTGCCACCACTGCCTGGTCTTGAGAAGGTGCTGGGCCACTCAGTCTGATGTGCCAGTTAACTCCTCCCCTGTGTTTTCAGTGAGGAGAACACACCGCTGGATCTGGACGATCACGGGGGCAGAACATTTCTCAGAGTTTTGTTGCATTTAACAATGCATGATTATCCTCCCCTGGTGTCTGGAGCTCTTCAGCTGCTCTTTCGGCACTTCAGTCAGAGGCAGGAGGTCCTTCAGGCTTTTAAGCAGGTATGTGTGTGTCTCTTGAGAGAGTTATTCCATAGCTGGATGGGTACAGCAGCTAAAACCAATCCTTTTCCACAACTAATGGATTGTATTTGTGAAAGGTTCAACTGCTCGTTACCAGCCAAGATGTTGACAACTACAAGCAGATAAAACAAGACTTGGACCAGCTGAGGTCTATTGTGGAAAAATCAGAGCTTTGGGTCTACAAAGGCCAAGGTCCTGATGAGACCATGGATGGAGTGCAAGGTGAAAATGAACACAAGAAAAAAGAGGTAATTAGGTTGTGTTTGCACAAATTCATGTGTTTTTATTGGAAGAAGGTGTAACTGTTTCCCAGAAGGTGACAAAACTCCACCTGTCCAGCACACTGCATGGCATGGGGAGGCCATCTGTATTGCTTTTAGATGAAGGCAAGAATAAGAGTTGATGGCAATTAGTGTCAAGTGGGAACTGCTCAGGATTAGCCGCGACTCAAGTGTCATCTTTAGGCTCTGACAGAGCAGTAGGTTTGGGTTTGCTCTGGCTCCCGAGTCCTTTCAGCACTGACAGGTTGCATGAGCTCCGGGTGGCCAGAAGTACCTGGAATAATCTCAGATAGTCCCTGGCTTATGAATGTTTGGTATTGGTAATAAATGATTTACTTGTGGCTTTCCTTGTGCGTCGTCTTGCGAGGCATCTCTTGGTATCTGTGCAGTGACAGTTTAATGATAGTAGAGAGAAAACAAGTGAGAGAAAGTAGAAGTGCTGAGGGGGGGAGACTTGGATACAGACAGAATGTGACAAGGAAAAGACAAGAGGTCGCAGTCTCTAAAATAATCCCACCCTCACCTTATTTTCTGTTATAGAGGTCAGTGAGTCTTGATAGGATAAATACATGTCGTCTTCTGAGAGTGTCAGAAGACTGAAGGATGACAGCCCTTTCCAGGAGGCACAAGCCTGGAGTGGTAATTTTAGCCTTTGTGAAGACAATAACATAAGCTACTAATAACCTGTCTTTCTTTTTTTTTATCCTCAGGAAGGTCACAGCAAATCCCAAAAGCCTGAAAGTACTAGCAGCTACAACTACCGTGTAGTAAAAGAGGTAAAACTTCTCTTCCTGAATAGTTAAATGGAAGTGTAAATGAGTAACACAGGCTCTGGAGAGCTGCAGTCAGAGGGAGGCACCCCGGAAAGACTGAGTCACTCTTCCATTGTGGAAAGTATTTGCTGAGTAATAACATATCCCAAGTTGAATGAGAAGCCAGGAATATAATCAGCATGACGTGTATTCTTTCCTTAAGAATGGATTAGTGAGAAACCTGACATCTTGCTGCTGTTTCAATGGTAACACAATATTGTCACTGTTCAAAGCTTCTAACGAAGGAAGCAAGTGGAGAAGCTGTTTAGTTTGCCCCCACCCGAGTACCTTGCTCTCAAAACCACCGTGCTGTTGGAATTGTGTTTATAAAATCCCAGACTAAGAGCACAAGTTGGCACTGGTGTGCTGGGAGCCAATGGTCTTTCTGTGGCTCCGGACTGCAGAGCCCGATGCTGGCTTCACTTGTCACTGCTTAGAGTAACTGTGGTCCGTGCAGGTGGTTTCCCCCCTGTTGCTGCTCTCAGGGATGCTCTGAAAGAATAAAGCCTGGGACTGCAGCTCTAAAGCAGGTCTCTTCTGCAGATCCTGCTGCGGCTCAGCAAGCTCTGCGTTCAGGAAAGCGCCTCGGTCAGGAAGAGCCGTAAGCAGCAGCAGCGACTCCTGAGGAACATGGGAGCCCACGCGGTTGTGCTGGAGCTGCTGCAGATCCCTTATGAAAAGGTTGGGTTTCTCCACAGCTGTTGCCTTGCTTCATGTTGTGTTGATGGGCTTTTACTACCTCCTCTGAAGCTTCCTGAACCTCCTCACCTTTGTATTGGGTTCACAGAGGCCAATATAGTCGTGTACCTTGTGAAATATTCACACTGCAAAAATAATGGGGAGCTTTGCACAGAATCCCAGCATGGCTGGGGTTGGAAGGGACCTCGGGATCATCTGGAGCCACCCCCCTGCTCCATCCAGCAGGGTCACCCAGCAGCGCAGTGTCCAGGCAGGTTGGGAATCTCCCCAGAGGAGATTCTTCTGTCAGTTTTGTTTGAATTCCTTGAATCTTTAGTGTTTGCACCATTTCCTGAAGAAGCACTTGTCCACCAGAGCTCTGAGTGAGACCAAGACTCAGCTCTCAGCTTTTCATGTGAGGTGTGTGCTGCTCTGAAGTGAAGCTGTGTTGGTGGAAGTGAGACCCTCGTTAATGGTACGAGGTAGCTGTTTGTCAGCTGCCAAGGGCAGCAAGGGAGCCTGGTCCCTCAGGAGATTTATCAGCAGGTCTGCCTGGTAGTTAGAGGCTCCCCGGAGGTTGCAGAGTCCCAAACTCCCATAGAAATGAGTCAATATCAACTGGCTGGCCCAGCGAGGTCTGCTCTTCCTTACTGGCCATATCCAAGTGCCAGGTGATGTCAGCGGTGTGGTTTGAAGCCCCTTTTGACTGGGTTGCCCTCCAGTTTGAGCTTGCACAGCATTGTGTTGATGCAGCACACCTAAGGTGGTCACATTGGCTGCCCATCAGTCACAGGTGACAGGCACTTAACCACTGCATAGGGGAGGGAGCTCCTCACATTTCCCTGGTCACTCTGCTGCCCTCTGTTCCAAACTCTACCGGTTTCGGAGAACCAGTAACTCTAGGCAGTCTCTGATTGATGTTAAGATAAGTGTCATGCTGTCTTGCTTCATATTTTGCTAAAAGACGGACAGCAAAAACACCCTCCAGCCTCCCTTGTCACCTTTCTGTCCCACCCGTGTGAATGCATCTTGGACAGGCAGTGGGGAAGGTGCTTCATGCTTGGAAAGATATGAAACTCCTTAAAAGCAGACGCTCATTTTCCCATCTGCATTTCATACCATCAGCAGACGGGTCACCCGCACTGATGTCAGAGGAAAGGCACTAATTCCTGAACTGTGTGGGTTCCAGTAAATAAAAACTGGACTTAACTGTTGCAGGACTCACTTTCCATCTCTCCTCTGCCATGAGCTACCTAGCTGTCGCCGCTGAAACGCGTTTCAGTGGAACGTGGCAGTTTTCCTGCGTAGCCCCAAGGTGCCGACGTGTGGTTTGGCCAATGTACTGGTATGTTCAGAAGTGTAAAAGTGACTGAAGCACGTTGCTGGCAGCTTGGACCATGGAGTAGGCAATTCTAGAGAATAAACTACTGTAATTTCTATTACGGGTTTTATTTTTGATGATCTTTATGACTGTGAGGCAGGCCAAACTCAACCCGAATGTCTGTGAGCTGGGTGGAGATTTGTTTTTCTTTGGAGTGTGAGTGAGACGTGACGGTTCCCTTGCAGAGCTGGAGCTGTGGCTCACCCAGTCCTCACCTGAAAGTGAACCTTCGGCTTCTCCTTAACCCCGTCTTCTTTTGTCATGCACTCACAGGCCGAAGACACGAGGATGCAGGAGATAATGAAGCTCGCACATGAGTTCTTGCAGAACTTTTGTGCTGGGAACCAACAGAACCAGGCGTTGCTGCACAAGCACATAAACCTGTTCCTTAACCCAGGGGTAAGAACAACCTCATGCCGTGACTTATTTTTGTTTCTAGCAAGAAAAGAGAGTGGATTGTCCTTGGTGATCGCCTCCGGGCTTGTTCTGATGCAAGACTGGTCGAAGGGGGTCACATTTTGTTCTTTCTAAAGCCCCGACAGTTGGCAAGATCTGTTTGTTTAGGACCGTTTCGGTGCAGAGAGTTCAAGAGGCTGAAGTGCACTGAAGAAAACAGGCTTAGATAGGAGCTGTTGTGTTGAAAGATTAGGTCCTCGGAAATGTTCTTTTCAGTCCTGCACCCTGCAGGAGTGCTGACTTGATCCTGACCTCTCTGTGGATTTAGCTCTTTGTTTATTTTCTAATTTCTTCCTTTCTTTCATCTCCCCCATTAGATTCTGGAAGCAGTAACAATGCAGCACATTTTCATGAACAACTTCCAGCTTTGCAGCGAGATTAATGAGCGCGTTGTTCAACACTTTGTCCACTGTATCGAAACACATGGCAGGAATGTTCAGTACATCAAGTTCCTGCAGACAATTGTCAAGGCGGAAGGAAAATTCATTAAGAAATGCCAAGATATGGTAATGGCTGAGGTGAGAGCTGCAGAGATTTGCAAGGGCTGAACAGAAGTTTTCACATAGCATTTGGTGAACATGACAAATTGATCCTCTCGCTTCTGGGACTGCCAAGAAGCTGACAGTTAGCTCTCACAATGCAAAAAGAGCATACAGCCACCAGCAAGCGCAGGCTTTTTTGTGACCAAAAGCTTGCTGAGCTCTTCACCCGTAGCTGTAAGCACTGGCCAGTTGTTAAGGATCCTTACAAGTTACTCTCCGGGCTTCTACACAGCAGCGTGTAGGTGGCCTTACCAAGTGAGGGTGCCTTTTTCTAGCAAAGCTGGCTGGAAGAGAAGTAGTTGGATCTCAAGATCACTAATGCAGCAGGAATTTTACCACAGTAGTGTTTTGATGGGAATCTCTTATCTTCCCAAGACCTACGTGTTCAGCTGAGTGCTGAAGGGGGAAAAGTCTGGGGGGTCTTCAGAAATCAGGTCACTGGGAAATTGGGGTATCGGGGTAGAAGGGGGGAGGTAAGAGAAGGGTGAATAAATCCTTTCAGACTGGCTATTGGAGGTGATCTGTTTGACAGCGGATTTGCGTGTCTGAGGCGATAGCTTTTGGCCTCCTCAGCAGGGGGAGCCCAAGGATCAGATTTGTCAAGCTCTGGCTCTTGCCTATCCATCTCATGCCATTAATCGAAGGTCTTCCCTATTTTGTCGTTCACTTTGGCAATGCTTTTGCGGGCTTCCCAGCGCAGAGCCGAGTTTGCGCGACGCTCGGCACTCGGTGTCCGCAGGCGTCGGCAGCCGCTGAGAAAAGAGGCTCGCCTTGGGGTTTGCCTTCTGCCTTCTCCCTAGCTGTTGGCCACAAGCCCTGGGAGAGGACAGCCCCACATCCCTCCAGCTGCACGCTCACAAGCGCCCAGCCTGGAGCGGGGCTCGGTTTGCTCCTTCTCCTTCCCTTGATGGAGTTAGGGGAGCTGTGAACTGTTGTGAAGAGGTGGCCGTCCGGGTTTCGGATGCGAAGCGGATAGAAATCTCAGCGTGTGACTTAACGTGTCACTCGCTAGCCTTGGGAAATTGATGATGTTTGTTCAGAAGGGTGGAATTACTGAGCGTTGCCGTCCTCCCACCCGGCGTTGCCCCTGGGGCGTTCCTCTGACCAGGGTATGCCTCCAGCTAGCTGTGTTCAAAAGTCAGCTGAGGCAAGATACGTGAAATAAAAAAAGCACAATGGAAAGTCACGAGCTTCTTGGCACCGCTTCAGTCCGAGCAGTCGGTCGGGCTGCCTTTGAAGTTCTTCAGCGGTGCAGAAGTGGTAAATTCTTTAAGACAAAATGTCATACTCCAGCCCTCTGTCCACGAAGGGAGCACGAGAGGAATGAAAGCCCAGCTGACTTGGTGGGCTGCCCTCCTTTCAAGTGTCTAAAGAAGAGCTAATTGGGATTTGCCCTCTAACAGCCCCCAGCTTAGGGGAGAAAGCTGCGGGGAGATGCGTGGGCTTTGATCTGCTGATGGACTGTTTTTCTTGCTCGGTAGCTGGTGAACGCGGGAGAGGACGTCCTTGTGTTTTACAATGACAGAGCCTCCTTCCAGACTCTGGTGCAAATGATGAGATCCGAGAGGGATCGGATGGATGAAAACAGCCCGCTGATGTACCACATCCACTTGGTAGAGCTGCTTGCTGTCTGCACAGAGGGCAAAAATGTCTACACAGAAATAAAATGCAACTCCCTCCTTCCTTTGGATGACATAGTCAGGGTCGTAACCCACGAGGATTGCATACCTGAGGTGAGGGCTCTCTGGAGGCACCGGGAAGGGTGGTGGTGCCTGTAAGCTGGGAAAATGGATCCCTTCCCTGCTTCTGCTATCGGCAACCCCAGTCAATCTGGATAGCAAAGTTCAATCCTTTCCTGCTTGTTTCCTTGCCCTTAAGATGGGAATGTGATGCTGTACTGGGTTGTTTCCATAGGGTTCTTGAGGCAGAGCGGTTTATGGAGCAAGCTGTTAACCTTGAACAGATGGGGCTGCAGAACTGGAAATGATTATTATGCTGACGTTTCGTCTGCAATAATTCTGGTGCTTTTCATTGGTTGATGTCTTGCTATTCATGGCATTAAATTTCACCACTGCTTAAATGAAAGGAAGAAGTAGAATTACAAATGATTTACGGAGTGGTCTTAATGTGACGTATTCATTCATAATACCATTTGGCTTTTTTACTTGTTAATGGCATTATTATTTTTCTCTCCTTTTAGGTCAAAATTGCGTACATCAACTTCTTGAATCATTGCTATGTGGACACAGAAGTAGAAATGAAAGAGATTTACACTAGTAATCATATGTGGAAGCTATTCGAGAACTTCCTGCTTGACATCTGTCGGGTAATGAGTTCTGTCTCTAGGAACTGAATTCAAAAAGCTTAAATGAACCCATTTAATATAGAGCAGTAAGACTGAGACGTAGCAGTGCATCGAGGCACTAAGTGCCCTGAATACTGTGTTCCTCCAAATTTAGCTGTGCCTCCTTACGCCACTGGATTTCATTAGTCATATTCCATGGAACACATGAATATTTTCCTTTGAAAAAGAAAAACAAAACCAAAAAAAACCACAAAACAACCCCCAGCCCCCCCAAAAAAACAACCAAAAAAACACCCAACCCAAAAACCTCAGAAAAGCCCCACACTCTACTCCTTTGTCCAATGCCTTTTTCTGTTCTGCCACCTGGCTTGCTTATTCTGGCCAGGATAAGTGAGCTCCTTCCTGAGCAATAGTTGACGTTTTTTGGCAGGCCAGGACAAATTTTTTCCAAGCTTGGCATTTGTTTGGCCATATGGCTTTTTGCCTGGGATTCCAAGTATTTCCCCATATGAAAGCATCACACCTCAGTCCTCCCTACCCTACAGCTTTTTTTTTCTTCTAAGTCACTCTGGGGTTTTTTTTTCCCCCCCTTCCCTCCTAAATTTGCTGGATGCCAACAGATTAAACCAGTAATGGTATTGGGCTTTTGCTTTTATGCGTGCAGAGAAACCCAGAGACCCAAAGTGTCATAGATACCATCATGGCAGGGAATTGCTGTGACTAAATCAAGAACTTCAGTCTGTATCCACCTTGGTCGAGCTGCTTCTGACCCAAGAATGAATTGTCTTGCAGGCTTGTAACAACACGAGCGACAGAAAGCACGCCGACTCCATATTGGAGAAGTACGTTACCGAGATAGTGATGAGCATAGTCACCACTTTCTTCAGCTCCCCCTTCTCTGACCAGAGCACTACTTTGCAGGTAGGAAAATATAGAGACAGACAAGTGCAAATATGCTGCCAATGCATCTACCTTCATTCTGCCGTGCTCCCGTTTGCCAGTTAAACACACACACGTGTGTTTGTAATGGGGGAGCAGCTGTGTGTTCCTTCTGACCAGGATGTTTCTTTTGCTGTGCAAATGGAAAGGTTTGTAGATCAGAGTACAAATATTTTGCTAGAGAAGCTGAAGCGTCACGTTATTCGAGGAGTAGAATCGACTCTGCTACCACTGAGACCACACTGGGCTTTTGGAAGGGGTTTCTCTGTGGTGTTCTCAGGTTCTGGGTGAGGAAATCAGACTGCACAGTAGGGAAATGAAGGATTTGTCCCTGTTTTGTGCTGCAGTTGCATCTAAGGGCTCTGGTCATCCTCTGTGCAGCCCTAGAGCAGAGTACACTTGAACAGAATGATGCAGGAGAGCAAAGTCGTCGTGGTGCTCGGTGGTGGTTGGATGTCCCAGGTGTCTAGCAGTGGTAGAGCAGCAGCAAGGAGCTCTCTTCCAGAGTGCCACGAAGGAGGAGGGTAAAGCTTTGGTGGCGAGCTTTCTGGACAGGGGGAGAGCGTGTTGCATTACAGAGGGTTCAGAGGTGATTCTTTAAAGAAAGCATGTTTTCCTAGGAGGATCCTAATTTCCTTTAGAAACAAAAAGTTTCCAAAAGCTCTGGTGTGTTTCGTTAAGCTGAGTAAATAATTCTCCTCTGAAAAAGCTGGGGAAACAGGGAGGAGAAGCTTGGAACATCTGTCAAGTGACAGAAGGTAGAGCTTTCCCCTGCAGAACAGCAGCGTCAGGACATTGCCCTAATATTTGTGCTGCAGCACAAAGATAACATCGCTCTTTTATTCATAAATAACTTTTTGGGAGGAGTGTGGGTGGTGTGGTCAGGTGCCTGGCAGGTCTGTCAGAGGTAGTTGTTGAAACTTGATGTAACCTGGTGCCAAAGGCAGCTGCTCGCAGTGCAGGCTCCAGGTTTGCAGCTGAATGCAACTGGCAGCAGGTTAGGAGGCTACTGGTTCCCACAAGTGGCCATCAAGGGCAATTTGATGTGCCAGTCCCTTGCCCAAGTATTTATGCTAACCCCTTGGATCAGGGTGTGCTGCCCGGGTGCTGCAGTGCTCTGGGGAAGTGTGCATAAAACTGCTGTGTGACCCTCACCACGTAAAGACTCTTCCGCTCAGCAGGAGAAATTATGTCGAGGGAGGTTCTGCTCCCCCTCCACTGCACCAGTGAGGCCACATCTGGAGTAGTGTGTCCAGTGCTGGGCTCCCCAGTTCAAGAGGGACAGGGAAATACTGGAGAGAGTCCAAGGGAGGCTACAAGGATG
>JANHFX010019472.1:0-13193 GCA_027560015.1 Chloroceryle amazona | reverse complement strand
TAGATACCACAACCACCCACTTTTTCTTTTTTTTTTTAACATTTCTACTGCACAGCCCACCAATTACCATTTGGAGGGTGGGAGGGAACGGGGAGAAGGAACCATGCTGAAAAGAATGCTCTTGTCAGAGTGAGTGCGTGCGTTTCCAAGCTGAGAGCTACCCACTTTCTCCAGGCTTCCAGGGTTGTCCGCTGAGAAACACAGTTTTATTTCTATACCTGGCCTCCCTCCTCTATTTCTGACTCTCCGGGCTCCCATCTTCCACTTGGCCACCAAAGCCAACACTGAAACTCAGCCCCAAATCTATGCCCTTTGAAGTTATGTGATATGACATAGAAATCCAAGCCTTTCTTGTGCAAGAAGTATGAATACTTCACATGGTTGTTTTTGTTTTTTTCTTCAGTTACGATAGAAAAATGTTCAAAACTGGAAAAAAAAAAACAAAAACGTAGAAAGGTTCAACCTTTATGTCACAGCTGATTTGGTCAATGAGTGCATAGGCAGCACAGTTCAAACACAGGCTGAGAAAGAAAAACAGTCTATGGGAAAGACATGAAGGGAGGCAGACTCATGCTAAAGCAGCACTTCTGTCCTGCTAAAGCAAAAGAACCATTTCTGTGCCTTTATGTACTTATTCACCCTTGAAGAGGAACAGTAACTTTTTCTATCTGTGCGGGAGCTTTTCTGTTTTATAGTATTTCCACACAGCCAGCTTTCCTTCAGCTACATGCCAGTGCAAAATTCCCCTGCAAACACACACAAACGCCTTTCTTGCAGTCAGTACTCCACTGAGGACAAGCCTATTGCTGTTAGTCACATCCACACAAATGCCAAAGCAGTCTGTGGGATGGTTGGGCACTACTTTTACTTTGCTCCTCACAGTTGCTCACAGAGTTGTCAAGAAAAATGAATAATGACTGAATGACCAGTACGTTTTCATCATTTGCCATTAGTGTTATTGAAAAAATCTACCAATCTTTCCATGCTAATAATAATCAGAGAGATACACACAGTTTCTGGTCTCCCATACATAACCCAAGTAATTTCACAAGAGGGCCCAAATAAAGGCAAAAAAAACCCCTGTTTCCTTGGGTGACATTTTGACTGGGCTCTATCTCTAAGTCCAGAGTACTTCCACTGAATTGAAAGATGGTAACAGCAGTGTCAAGCTCGTGCAAGCAACTAAGTTTTACTCTTGAAGAGTGATTCCTGATATGCATCCACCCTGGAGCGAGAAGTCTCTGGCCATGTGTACTGAATGACCTTCTTAAATCTCATCATCAGCCTGCAAAATGGCACTTCTGTCAAAAAGGTTTTACCTAGCATTGTTACACATAAAACCAAAGATGACTATAACTTAGAGAGATTAGAGAGAGAGAAAGTAACAGCAGTGAGCTCCCATTTTGCAGTTAGCCACCCTATGCATTCAGGGCCAGGTCCCTGCTCACGCTGCCTGATCAATCTGGCATGGCACCACTGGTTTCAGGGGAGTTACCCCGAGTGAAACCAGGGCAGAGTGGGGAGAGCTGGGCCCTCCACACCTCCTCCAGCACCAGCACCTGCCATCCCAGCCTTGCAGGAGTCCAGATAACCACATACCAGGCACAGAAAATAACCTTGAAAAAACAGGTTGGTGAGAGCAACAAAACAGAAAGCTAAATCCAGAAAGGAGAACCAAAGGCATAATATTCCTCGGTGGGTTTTTTTGTCTGCTTTTAAAATGTGGTGTGATTACTTTCACACTTGATTCTTGGGGGTGTTGGGAAAACTTCAGTGCCTGGCAGGGCTGGACCCTGGACAGGACACAGCCGGGGGCAAGCTGCGATGGTGGCAGGGAGAGGGTGGCCAGTGGCCCCCAGGGCCAGGGCTGAGCAGAGGGTGCTGGAACTGGGCCACATGGGTGTGGTGGAGTTCAAGCAAGGGGAATAAAGGGTTGGGTTTCATAATCAGTAGGTTTTTACCTTTAACTCTTGCCAGGATTAGCAGGGTGCTTACCTGTGCCTTGGTGGGAGACATGCAGCACCAAGCAGCCACAGCCCTGCCATCCCTCACCACCAGCTGGGGGGGCATGCTGAGGATGGGGGTCTGCCAAGCCACCACCACCACCACCACAGGATGCCTTCCACACCAGCTCTGCTAAGGATCCCTTTAAAGGGGGGAACACATCACCTGGAGAGCCTTCCTCTGGCCTCACTGGCAGCATTAAAACTTTAAGCCATCAGCATTCCACCAGCCCCTTGTCACACTTGAAGCTGCAGCAAGTGAGGGAAAGGCAGCTGCCACCACAGGCCCCTCCTGTGGACCAGGGGTGCCCTGTCCCTGAAGGAGAGCCAGGGCCCCTGTCATGCCCTGGATTCTGGGTGAGATCACCCTGCTTGTCTTTCTCCCCACAACTCAATTAAGGACCTCAGCCAAGATCTCCAGGGGCAGAAGGTTTGCTCATTAACCACGCTCTCAGAGGAGAGGCAGTTGACACCTTCTGTCTGCATTGTGTCCTCCCTCCCCATACCACTCAGCAGCACCAATTAGCAAAACACATTGCTAGATACCCGGTGAAGCAGCAGAGGAGGACAAGGAGGAGTTGGAGGAGGAGGACAGGTAACTGCTCAGGGTCAACCTGGCAAACACAAAGGAAGAAACAAGCCTGGAAAAGCCTCATGAAAAGGGTTGCAGCTACAGCCTGAGCTCCTCAGGCACTGATACCATACACTTGTGGAAACTCCTTCTTCTAAACATAGTTTTTCCCAGCCTGGCTTTGACAAGTCACTCCTGCAAGACCCACCACCCTGGGGAGCTGCTGCCAGCAGGACCCAGTGCCATGGTGTCCTCGGGAAAGGGATGTCCCCCATGCCAGCTCCACACTGCTCCGGACACCTCTTCCAACCTGCCCAACATCGCCACCAGCAGCCTCTGGTTGTTTCAGCTCGTGTTTCCCTCCTCTCACATGTAAAGGCATCACGATGGCTGTCTGAGTCCTAGAGTTAATATGGGTGCACGGGTCCATAATGGTACATTATAAGTGAATGTCTCAGGGTAGACAGCAATAATAATTAGCTGTCATGATTTGAAAAAAGGATAATCCATGCCATTGAGTTAAAAATCACTCACACAACACACATGGATTTAACTAATCTTAATTTGGAGAAAAATAACAATTCTAAATATATCAAATAGCCTATTTCATGGCAACCTGCGGCGGTGTTTATCTCTGGCTTCCAGCACATGCGAGTTATTTAGTTTCTCTCACTGGCAGTTTTACCATTCAAAAGCCTGAAATGAACATTCATGGAGCAGGGGTTGTGTTTAAATCCTGCCTCTGTCAGGGAGCCTTTTTTCACGATGCACATCTAGTTCAAGAACATAATGTACGGAGACCAGCACTGGTGGCCGGGACAGGATCAACAAGGAATTCAAATCAACTCCCTCCCCTTTCCTAGCACCATCTTTACAGAAAAGATGTCTACTACACTGTCTGATGAGTCCCGGCTGCTGGTGTGGTTCTCTGTCCTCGAGGGTATGCTGCCCTGAGAGTGCAGACCATGCAGTGAAGCTGAAGAAGGTCTGCTCCAAGTGGTGCCCTCCCCACCAAGGCTCCCTCCTCCGCCAGGGTTCTCTGAAATCATCCAGCATTAGAAACAAGCTGACTGATATTTTTTCTTTAATCTGGATCATTTCAGAGAGCCAAGTCAAGGGACAGCAGGAGCAACCTCCCCAGGGCCTTTTTCAGCCAGACAGATCACCTGGTTATGTTCAAAATCTGATAAACACGAAAGATAAAAAGAGGTATAAAATGCAACAGTCGTCTAATTTTTTCCAAAATATCTTCCAGCGGTGAAGTCAAAGAAGTAACAACTGATAACTCCTAGCCAACTCATTGGCTTGGCTATGTTTTGCTGTGTGACAATCTGGTACATCTCAGTGGTACTATCACACTCTCTGTATGAGAGGCAGAACTGATTTTCAAACAGGTCAGCCAACTTGAAAAAAAACCCCACAATTTTACAGGACAAACTGCTCCTAAGCAAGTCAGGTCCTCCCAGTGCCATCTAACATGCTACCACACACCTTATGGACAGTGGTAACTAAGGGAAAACACCTTGAAAAGCATGGATTTGCAAGTTACTAGTTGGGGAAAGATGACAGACTTCATTATCAGGCCATAAAAGCTGATTGCAGAGATACAGTCGCCTTTGTCTCCACCTATACCTGGAAATGTTAGAGATCGGCATTATGTGCATGCAAATTTTTGCAGACTCCTGAGCTATACCTGCCTCCCTCAAAGCAGTGGCCAAGAGGCATTCAGTGACCAGTGCAAGCAGAGATACCAAGAAATAAGGAAAGAAAGGCAAAAAGAAAGAGGAAAAGACCTCAGGACTCCAGAGCACCCTGAGCAAGGGTGAACGCTCGTCAGAAAGCTGCATCACAACATCGTCATGCCCAGGGGGAAGAGAGAGGCAGTGGCAGAGCCAAGCTCAGCGCTTGACGTACCCTCACTACACTCAGCCACGGGAAGCTGTAAGATTTGGCGGCTTAGTCACACTGCAGAAGGTTGCACAAATCATTTCGACCAAATAAGATCTACAAAAATAACACAAGATCAAGGAGAGGAGCTGAAACCTATTTGAGGGCAGCAGTGGTGGCAGCGTATTTCAGGGAGCCGAAGTGGCGAGTGGGTGATTTCTGGTTTCCCTCTTCAAATATAAAGACTCAATTATCTTTGAACAGCTTGCTTTACACATGAATTGACACATTTATTTTACAATAAATAACTGAAAGTTATCTATGTTTCCTTTACTGTTAATCTACACAAAGAAATAATAAACAGAGCTTGTCTACAAAAATGCAACTACTGCAGTCCTCAGAATTCAATTAAGCCAAAATAATTAATGCTTCCACCATATTAAATTACTTTATACATTTGAGCTACTGAAGTTTTTTTTTATTATTCTTTAATCTTTTTTGCCTTTTTATTTAATAATAAAAAAAAAAGTTAGTTTCAAGGGGGGGGCTGGCTAGGAGGGAGGAAAAGAGCATGATTTGCTGTTAAAATGTAATGGTCTCCTTTAGCTGACACAGCATGTAGAGTGTTTTGTGCCTTTGATTAAAATAACATTTTAAATGCTTTGAACAAACATATCTCCCCATACTTCTAAGGGATTATTTTACATATTTCTTGGTGGAATAAAGAAATTCATTCTTCCTGTCGCAGTACAGAAAGGCTAAGAATATCTTTCGTCACATACAAAGTAAAAATACTGTAGGCTGTTGCATTATTACCAAAAAAATAAAAAAATAAAGGGAGGGGGTGGCAGAGTGGGAGAAAGCTGCCTTAGAGATTAAGTTTCCCTTTTATGAAATCGTATTTAGTCTCTTTTTTTAACAAATCTAACAACAATGCTCTACAGCCGCTCACTGGGAAATACCTTTAATGTTAAATGCAGATTCTGATTTTCTTGGCTAATGCAGAAAGCCTTTCTATTGAAATATAAATAAGGGGTTTGGTATATCCCACTAAAGCCTTTCCAGTGAATGACTTCTGTGGGTTTTTCATGGCTACCCTCCATGGCTGTAATGTGAGGCTTTTATCCTACTATTGAAAACTATCCGCTCCTATTAAAAAAAAATATGGAAGGACACTGCACCTTTTTATCTTGAAGCTGGGCTCCTAATTGAGAAAGCATTATTACTGCACTATTTAGTGGATGTCCCTATCTCTATGCACCGCTGAGAAAATGCCAATCAAATGATAAACCCTTTTATTTTTCTCAATTCAAAATCTTTTCTACATATTTTCATTTGATATTCAGTTTCATCTGAAAGAGATTAGGTACTCCAGATTGGCTTTAAAATATTTTTTTTTATGCCTTTTCCACATGTGAACATCCCCTTCACCACCTCCCTCTGTAATGGCAAAAGCAGTAGCTATATTGATCCTGTTCCCCAGAAGCTGGGATGGGACGGCACCCTCTGCACAGAGTACAGCCATTGAGGTATTCCACTATGGACTGAACTTGGGCACAGATTGGTAAGAGATGAGATCTGGGCTGCAACTACAGCACGGGTCTCCTGGACCAGCCTTACTAAGCACTGGGCACTCTCTGCAAGGGGCTGAGTGCCATCAGCTCGCACAGAGTTCAACAGCTATTGAGAGTGCTCAGCACCATTCAAGAGGCCTTCAGCAGACTGGAGGAGAGGGTCCTGAATACTTTTCAAATGGGTAGGAAATCTAGCCAGCAAAGCTGCTACCCCATGAGGTAGTCATTTCTGCCAAGAAATGCATTCACAAATGCAAAAGGATGAGGAAAACTTAAAAAGGATGGGGAAAGCTGGAAAAGGATGAAGAAAGAACAGGGTCGGGTCTTACAGCAGGGCTGCTTACAACGCTACAGCACAGGCTGATGCCTCCAAAGCTATCAGCTGCCCCATGCCAAGATGGTGACTGCACCCAAAAAAGATGCCTAGAAGACCACACTGTAGTTGATGGGTGGCATATGCCCTCTCTTAAGAGGAAGGTTGTCTGGAGATCTGAAGACTGCAGCAGTTCAAAGCCCACATCTTCATTTATATGACAGCTAAGGCCGTAAGGGATGCTGGGAACTGAGTCAGAGATCTCCAGTGTTAAAGGCATGAATCTCTTAAGCTTCAACTGTAAAGACAGGAGCCTCTCACAAGTCTTCTGTGGATCCCCTCATGGGAACATCTTTACTACAGGCAGGATCCTGGACTGTCAGATCTAGTCCCCTTGGACAACTCTTAGAGAAACTGTCATAGCAGCAGCAAAGATAAATTGCCACTGATCTTCTGTATGGGATACAGTTGATTTGAACAAAAAGAAAGGCCCATCTGATGGGAGATCCTGCTGTGTAACACGAAACCCCCACTCACTAGCAGGGAGCAGAGCCTTCCTTTCACCGCTGCAGAGTGGAGACGCCCTGCATGACGGAAGTGGCCCCACGCCAGGCGCTCTGCAGGAGCTGCTGCAAAGCTGCTAGCCCAGGTGGGTACAAACGCCCACCTGCCCACCTCTGTGCCAAGGAAACACTAACTGCATCATGTATGAGAGTTTTAGAAAAGGAAATGCCTGCAATTTTATCTCCCAGGCCAGCCTGTGCTCTTGTCTACTCATTCAGAAGCCCCATTTAGGACGTGTATGTGAATGGAGGTGTTGCCCACCCTGCTCCAGCCATCTGCAGAGACCCAGGACGGGCAGCACAGGCAGCAACGCAGACCAGGAAACTGACATCTACCCCAGCAGAAGAAACAAGCAAGGATTTAATAAACTGCTGCTTTAGCCTTCGCAACCAGATTGTCTTCACACTCTAGTCCAAGGGAAGAGGTTTTTTTCACTGATTTCAGTAGGGTTGGAATTTGCTTAAGGATGTTCCTGAAATGGTTTCTACCCCTAACTTTCTCCTTTCCTCCCAACTTTCTGTACAGGCTGCCTTTTGGCTCTCCCAGGGGCCTAAGAGGCTTCTTCCTCCGTGAGCTGGACTTCTGCAGATAGTTACACTGAATTAAATGTGAGGTGGAACAGCCCTGCAGAGCCCTGCATAGCCATGAGGATCCTCCAGAACAATGGCTCCTATAGAGATGTGTTACTGAAGCTTCTATTTCATGGCACTGTCCTAGAGGGCTCTCGTTAAAAGATTACCTAGGCAGTTGATTGAGTGTAAAACATGCTGTACCTGCAATGTTCTCCTGCTTGGGGCAAATTCCTTTTGTAGGCGTGAGAAGACGGTCTTCTTCATCGGGTGTGACTTGGATCCCGATTTCCACTGGCTCTGACACTTTCCTGAGCTCGGCGCGTGAGGAGGGGGGAGGGCTGCTCTTATCCATGCTCTTTTCATAGCAGGCACCACCAGTGCCATTGCACTGTTTTCTCTTGTGCTCTATAAAAACCAAGATGTCTCCCAGCGGGAAGTTCATCTGACACTGTCCACAGGTTAACAAGTCGGGGTCTGCCCCACCTGCGGCGATGCTGATGCCACCCGGCTCTGCTATTGCCAGGCTCTCATCCTCGTCGGCGAGTGCCGGTTCCACATGGTCAGCCTCTGCTTTACATGGACAAGGAGAAAAAGGGAGGAAAGGGACAAGGGAAGAAGAGAAAGACATTGCTTTGAATGTTAACAGACTCTGAAGGATGCATCCTAAGAGGCCCAGCCTCCCCCCCACCCCTCTGAAGAAGACAAGCCTGATTAGATCTTGCTTTTATTTTTCAGCTTTTCTGTTTTCCCAGAATAATTTCAATATATTTTGCAACCAAGCCTGCCTGAAACAAAATGGAAAGGCTGACCTGGCATAGCTTTCCTAACAGTTCCTTCCCACTGCTGCCAATGCTGCAAGGATATCAGCAAAGAGCCATTTTGCAAATGTTCGAGCCCCGAGTCACTTTCTGAAATAGTTCCTCTCTTTTTATCCCACCTTCTCATTCCCACTGCATCTCCCAGCCATCTGGCCAAGGCCCCATCCAGAAAAGCTTATGCACCCGAACATCTCCTCCTATTTCAGAGTGAGAAGGAAAGCTTCTGTGCTCCAGACAAGCAGGATCAGGCTCCCGGTGGCATACAAAACTAGTACCACCTTGCCCCATTACGTAGACGCCGGCAAGGTTAACCGATTGCCCATCAGCATCAATTACAGCAAACTATTTGCAAGAGTATGGTAGGTAGGATACAGTCTCATGAGAAGTTAAGGGCTTTCAAAAGTGTGTACAGGGGGGAACGAGAATGAGGCACTTATTTAACATACTAGAATACTGCCTGAGCCTGAAATCTTCCACTCTCTTTTCTTGATGTCAAAAAACCCCTGCAGTTGCTATATAGGTTAATAAAAGCTTTTTCTTTAAATCTTGTCCACAGATGTGATGGATTTCATACCATTAACCCCAAAAACTGGGAAAGTATTTCTGAGTGAACTGCATCAGTTTCTAAGAAATAAGTAATTTCTCATTTCACAATTAATAAAACACAGTACACTTTTAATGAGCATTTAGAAGATAATTCTTACATTATAAAATAATTATGGATCACAATCCATTTCTGGGGCAAAATGTGGCTTTTGGTTTGTTTTCTCTTGTTCTGCCATGTAACTACCTAATCATAAAAACTTTGGTCTTTGCTCAGGCAAAATTTCCACAGACTTTTCCCTAAGGCAGTTTTGCCACTACAAGGGCTATAGGATTTGGGCTGAAAAAAACAGAGGAACTAATAGTATTTGAATGACTGAGACCTCTAATCAAATCAGGATTAAAGGAACAGGAGAAAAATGTTCGCTACTAGCTTGAGCGGTTTGCTTATGGAATTCCTGAAGAAAGCCAGTCACACGAATATCTCAAAGAAGTAAGACTGAGATAAACAGATACTATAACATGGATCTGGATTTTCCTCCTGGCCAAAACCAAAAGTAATTTTGTCCCATTCTTTAGCAAATTGCAATTAAATATATATATATATATATATAGGAAAGAGGCAAGAGGTAGAAGGGGAAATGTATTACTTGGCAACACAATAGGTTGAGCCCTGAAAAAGGCCGTTTAGAAAAATAATTGCCTCAATTTTCACCTTCCAGAATAAATAACTGATCAGTGTATCCACCAGCTGTATTACAAGTTGCATCAGAGCTCACTAACAGCAAAGCAGAGAGCCGAGCAGCACCACCAGCAGCGTGAAAACTACTGGGACCCCAGAGAAGTGCTGGAGCACAGACCATCCTGCTGGAGCCCGCGATGGTTTTGGTTTACTAACTTGCACCAAGCTTACCGTATACACAGCACAATATTCATTCTGAAAACCATTAATTACCTTTTTTACCTTAATCTAAGTTTAAAAGGAGTTTGAAGACAATACTACGTAATTAATTCACCAATTTGTATCATGAAAAGATGCCTCCTTGCCTTAGTGAAAATGTTACCGTAACCCCGCGCTGAACGGGGACTGCTGGAAAGGGAGCAGATGCCTGCAAACAGTATGTCACAATGCAAAAGGTAATTATTTAGTGCTGTGGTTCCCTTTAATGATCTAACATTGACCAATATTGTTTATACTGAAGAGCGCTTGCACCTTTAATTACCAATTACATATACATCATCTTAAAGCCAAAAGAAAAGGACTGTGAAAAGGGTCCTTTAGAAATGTGCATGCTACTTCTAGGGAGAATTTCTACTAAGAGGGAGCAGTGTGTCAAAATATTAAAAAAAAAATTAAAAAAAAAAACAAGGGAGGCACACACAGGCATGCAGATACACATGGGAAATGGGACAAAGAGCTGGAAAAGACAACACAAAACCAGGAACTGAACAAAGGGTCGTAAGGAAAAAGGGTGTCAGAGGGCAACCATGCCTGTTACTAGTTTCACCTAACATTCTTGCAAAGCTTTCAGATTAAAGACCATCTCTTAAATTACAAAGGCTGAATTTTGGCATTTATCTATTTTAACCTTTTTTTTTTAGAAAGCACAAATATATACCTTATTCTCTTTTTGATGTGAGGATTATTTTTTTTTTTTAGACTGTGATTTAAATTGTACTCTCCAGAAAATGTAGCAGAACCGCTGCATTTGATAAGTGTCCTGACCAGGAGTCTGTGGAATCATGAAGGAGCTATGAACAGCTAAACTGTTGCAAATTCTTTCTTTTCAGTTCTATACTTCATTTCAATAATAGCTAAATTCACATATGCCTATTCACTTACACTCACTCTCTCTTTCCAAGGAGTCTGCAATGGCACTTTTTTAAAATAACATCTGGTATTCCTTCATACTTTGGCAGTCGTCACATTACCAAAAATCAGCTTTTCGTTTCCTTGGTATGCCAAGCCCTCGTGATCAGTAGTAATTGGGTCTCAAACTATCAAAAGATTTTTTTACGCGACTCTATGTCTGATTTGAGCTTAATAAATCACCAAGCATGAGACCAGCTATACACGCAACAACGCAGAAGCTGTATTACATACCCTTATTCAGGACATGGAAAACAAACAGAAAAGACTGAAAACTAAAATACTGAACAAATCTTCAAATGCATTTGTACATGTCTATTTGCCTTTTTTTTTCACTCTGAAAAAAAAAAAAAAAAAAAGAAGGCTTCCTATTGACAACTCAATTAAGCCATTAAAAACCTACATTCAAGTAACATTACAGGGTAGATTTAAAAGCCACAAAGGAAAATATAAAAAAGCCTGCAAGTCCAGCCCATAACACATCAGGTCATGCCTGCTTAATACAACAGCCAAGATCTTAGGCTGTTTAAGGAGTTTAATACCAATGGGGCAATTTAGGCCAGTCTCAATCTAAAGTTCTGACTTCACTTGGGTCTGTGGGTTTCAAATGAGTCGCTTCACGTTATTTGAATTTAACTCTGTGGTTTTATTGCTGTTTGTTGGTAACTGGGTTTAGAGGGGAGGAGGGTGTTTCTTCCTGATTTTTTTTTTTTTTTTAAGAAGGAGAAATCAAGCCACACGAAAAAGGAGAATGGAAAATATCTCATCTTCCCTACGTGGGAAAAGGAAAAAAAAAATGCAAACGAGCTATTTCCAGCCAGGACTCGTGCCCTGGTTCTTCCAGGTGTGTTAAGGTGTGCCCAGCATTTTCCCTGCACTCAGAGATTCCTCCAAAGAGGACTGCCTTGGCATTGCCTGCCCAAGAAGCACAGCGAGTCGAGACACGGGTGATCTACAGGGACATGAGTGACACTGTTGTTATCTGATGGCTTCATGAAATTAATGCAACTGGACAGTCTAAATCATTTGCATTACTTTGAAAAGCATTGCACTTGCTGGCTGGACTATAAGCAGCATCTCCAAGCTCTCTGGCTGCCTACCACACCAAAATACAGTGGACAAACTCCTTAATTCCTTTAAGGCACTGTCACAAAACCACTAGTGTTCCTTCTTTAGCATGGTGACATCATTAGAGCATAGCACCCCATGCAAACAACACTGTCAAGCCCAGTATTAAAGCGAATGCACATGCTACTTTCTGCCTGTCAGATGTCTCAAAATCAAACCCATTAACAGTGAAAAAGACTGTTACTAAAAATCATTTCCAAGGCCTCAAAGGACAGAACCATTTATGCTTGTTCACAGAGTTTGGGTGAAGCAGGGTCCAGGAAGCAGTAATTCATTTTCTTACTTTTTTTTCCACTGCAGAATCAAGGTAAGAAGGGATCTAAAAGTTTCCAACTTACTGTCTTCCTTATTTTTCCCATGTTGCAGTATCAAAAGGAGGCAGAGAAAGGGGTAAGAGGGATCGGTTTGGTGTCGGGCCAAACTGTGGCACGTGAAACCTCCCCTCCACAGTTTTTTTCTGTCTGCACCAATCGACAATGGGCTGGTTAAGGTGAGCACTGCCTGTGCCTTCGCCACAGAGGTGCTGCTGGGTGACCTGCCTGCCTCGGCACCCTACCACAGACACCGCTCACCTTTGTGCCCACCTGGGGGGAAAAACACAGGCTACCCCAGGGGCCACCCATCTCTGTGATGATCTGGAGCTGCACAGGGTCTGCCATGGGGGCATGGCTGCCGGCACCCAGGTATGGGTGCCAAAAGGAAGCTGCCTGCAAAAGTGCCACAGCGCACCAACCGTGCCATTCTCCACACACAGTTGCTGCTGTCTTGAAAGCGCACCCAGAAAGAGCTCAGCCTAGTTGGGGACTGAGCACAAAGAAGTGACTCGTTCTTCAGGGTGTTGGCCCCAAGCAGGCCTGAAAATGTTGTCCCTTCAATCAACACCCACATGTCACATTTACTGTAACATCAACATGCTTAACGGAAATAGCTCAGATCGCACGCTCTCTAGCTGGGTTATCGCTGAGATCGGTGTCAGGATCCTTGCTGCACAAAGGCTAACACCGCTCAAAGCAGGAGACGCAGCTCCTCCTTGTCGAAGTTTATCAATAACCTGTTTCCAGAGCCTCCTCGCAGCTCCCCGCAGCTGCAAGGTGCAGAGTTGAGCTTATGCCTACATCTTGCATCAGCATTAAGCTCAGCAGCACTAGGCACCGCTTATCTGCCATCAATTTTTAATTCTTCCGAGGACTGACAAACAATTGTTCAGAGTTTTCTAAATAAAAGTCTGAGGCAGTGTTGGCCAAAAAAGGCAACTTGGTGGGGAAGCCCCCGAGAAGCAGGGGCCCGCTGCTCCGCCTCACTCGCCCAGCGACTCCAAGGCGTGTGCCAAGTGCACAAAAGGCGGCCGGG
>JANHFX010019471.1:0-36551 GCA_027560015.1 Chloroceryle amazona | reverse complement strand
CTGTGCAGTGCCCTGGGGAGGGAGCCAGAGCTGCGGTGGGAGCTCCTGAGGGTGACTGCGGATGCAGCAGTGTGGCCAAAGAGCATGATTTAGTTGCGTGGGAAATGGCTTCTCATTATTCCAGGGATGAAATGGAAGAAGTAAAAGTTAAGCACAGAGAGGACATTGCTCCTCAGCTTGGAGCGCTCGTTAAAGCTGCGTTCCAGTACGATGGGAGCAACAAGGATGTGCCCGAAGTCGTAACTAAAGAAATACCCTATAGTGTGACTGAACTGGCAAAATCACAAGACAAGTGCAGTCTGAGCCTGGGGGGAGAGTCTCTCGCTGGGGAGAGACAGGCAGGGAGAGACACTCTCAGTGAGGATGAAGCCTGGGAGCCTTGGGGCCCTGGTGTATTTCTGACCGCGGATGATAAGCGGGCAGCCCCGTCTCTGACCCAGCGAGCAGCTTACTGGGCTGGACCCCTTAGCAAGAGGGGATCCAGTGGTCATCCCCACTCCAGGATTAGACCAATTGACTGAAAATGTGCAGGAAGAGCTTTGCCTTCAATTCATGCACGAATTGATGCTGGTACCTCACCGACCTTCCCCACGGCTGCTAAAGGCTCACCCTGATCACTGGTAAGAGGCTTCCCCAACTCTTTGAAACTTAAAATCCAACTCTAGGGCTGCCTGAGGGCAGCGATGGCTTTGGGAGGGCCGATCCAGGGTTGTTGAGAACGGCCGGGGAAACGCAGCCCCGGGAATGATCACCTTCCCCTTAGGCCTCCTTAAAATAGGAGACACATCATGACCTGAGTTTCTGAGGTTTGGAAGTGATTAATATCCTGGATATCTGATCTAGGTTTGTGGCTAATTAACTGGTATAATAATATATGTAACAATAATAATGTTTGTCTGTTTATATGTGCTGTGTAGTTGCTTATGTAACTGAGGTAGCCTCTTGGGAGCTAAAGGAAAGAAAAATTACTATATCTGAAGTTGGATCTCTATGGAATGAGGTAAAAGAGCTCAAAAGCAGGGGGGGGAGGATTTATATATTAAGGACAGAAATATTGTAGAGGCCCTTAGGCAGGAATGCAAGCAAGGATATCAACTCTACAACTGTGGAGGAGGCAAATGTACAGGGCCTCAGATAAGAACACAATTAAGGACATCAACCATGGTGGGTGTCCTGGAGTGGTGCATAGAATGGCCAGCTAAGAAGGACTCTACAGAGATGGGCTAAAATACTGCCTTATATCCACCACTAGGGACCACCAGAGACTACCAAAGACCCCAGGGAAGCTCCTTGGAGATCCAAGCCTCATGCCTAATAACTATGTGTATGGGATAATTTGTTCCCAGAAATAGAATGAGTATGGGTAATCTTTCAGGGAAAACTAATGCCTGTGGATGTAAAAGTGGGATATAAGCGTGTCTGCTTTTTATTGCTAAATGGAGTGTTAGAGAGTTCTTTTGTCTACTGGAGTTTTGGTAACAAGGCTACCATCTTTCCCTCAGAAACAGGCTGGTTTTGACAAGTTAGAACTGGTTGCTTTTATAGTTTTGGGGAGGACTTGCAGAAATTTTCTGCTGTATTTAGCAGTATTCCTAAATCGGGTGCTGTAAGATTAGCTGGTGAGCAAACAGGGTTTGGAGAAATGAGTCACAGCCCAGAATGGGGTAAGAAATGGGTAATTGGGCCAAATTCTAGGCCTCGCAGGAGGTTTTTTTTTGTGGTGAAGGATGACAGAACTTGTCAAACTGCTGTTCTCACTGGCTCAAGTTGGGAGAAGTAATGAATTTTCCTCCAGTGGGGTACTAATATGACAGTCTCTTTCAAAAGAGCACTCATACTTCTGAAAGTGATCAACTAACTAGAAAAAAAATCTCACAGGAAAAAGAAATCAGATAAAAGTTATCTATCTTTACATCAAAACACATTTTGAAGCCCAGAGCATGTGAAATATTGATTAGGAAGAATATTTTCAACATCATTTCTCTAAGTAATGGATGACAGAATTTGAAAAAAATATAAATCATCTACATTTTCCCAGGAGTTTTTTCAAGGGAGATTATTTTCTGTTTGAGACATAATGATTAAACAGAAGAAAAATAAATCATCACATGGTATATCCACTCGCACAGGGCTGTCGCAGGCACAGATTATTATCTTGCCCAAAAAGGAACTTAGTGCAGAGCTCTTCTGTGTCAAGACTGATGTAAAGACAAGAGTGTGGAAGGTTAGTGAGCTTAGTCATGGGGTTTTTTGTTGGACTGGTAAACAGTAGGACTCAGATTAGTTTTACTGAGATACGAAGCCTCCCTGCCTGGGCTGTAGCAGGAGATGTGAGTGCCTGGCCCTTGCTGGCCTTGCTCTACTGGTTTAGAGATGCTTGTCCTAAACTGATCTTTCTGAAGCTGGCTGCAGGTGCAGCTTCCCTCCTCCGTCATGTTCCCACTGCCACCTTCTTATTCCCCAACAACCCTCTTTGAAGTTCCTCACCCAGCCTTTGTACATCATGTTGCAGAGTCACCGCTTCTCAGGTTTTACACCGTTGATTCCAGTGCTGGCAGAAATCCATCTAAACACCAGAAACCATTTTTCTTCACCACTCTTCTGCCTGCACTCTTCTGTGACTGTCATGCTGGACAGCAGTGTTCAGAGAGCTCGGCTAAATGAGGGGAAAACCCAGTAACTTTCTCTTGTTTGCAGTCCTCACTGTGCAGTAGTCCTCCACGGGAGACATAGTACAGTAGCAGGATAAAACCACTCAAAGCCCATCAGCACACATTATTTTAAAGATTTTCTGGCAATACAAAACCTTTTCTCCAGTACTAACTTGGGCAAAATGAGTGATGTGGAAAGTATAGTTGTAGTGCCACATTCCCACGCCAACATATAAATACATAAATGTACACAAGCATTCTATACAACTCAAAACTGTCCACTTCAAATTTCATTTTGATCAACTCTTAAGTGATATTTTCTCTCTTGAGCAACATCTTCTTCCTGAGGCTTTAATAATCAAAAGGAAAACCATTTAACCTACAACTCAATTCTGAAAGTTAGCATATTGACTTTCTTCCAAGGAGGAGAAGAAACAGATTATTAAGGAACTTAAAAGCATGAATGTCCTTTTTGAATCTTGCTGAGGGGTGAATATTGAATGGCAGATTGCAGTTTGGATTTTTTCCCTTTTCTTTCTAATGGGATTTTTTTTATTTGACCTTCTAATAAAATGACACAGTTATCTTAAAGTCACTTTCACAAATGCTGATTTCCATACATCTGGCTTTTCTTTCATGAGAGAGAGATAGTGCAGGATCCTGGGATGTCACAAACTTGCACACTCAGGGCTATAAAAACTTCTGAACACCCTTAACTGGTGATGAAAATAAGATTTTCCCACAACTTTTATTAACCGAAGGTGACTTTATCTGCCTTTGGATGGGCCGAGCTGGATGGCTGTAAATGTTTTGCATCTGATTTTTCCAATGATCTTGCTGGCAGATATAATGAAATCCATAGCAGGTAAGAACTGGTGCTGACGCTGAGAAACTTAACTCTTGATTCAGCAAACTATGCGATGGGAAGAAGTGTCTGTGGCTTCTTAAGGCCGTCCCACCACAGATCACTGTGGTGTCAGTGATCAGATGTGTCTCACCAAGCACTTCTGCAGTCATTTTTGGAACAGTCTGGACATTCACTCCTTCAAACTGAAACCCTGAAAGCTGGAAAATTGCCTGACTAAAATCAGTGACAGGATAGGATGATGTTAAATAACAGAAGTTTTCTCTTATGATGCCTACTCTTTGTTCGTTGTCCCTGCATTTTCTCCACATCACCTGCCCTAATGCCTTCTCTTTGTACAAGACATTCCACATTTCTTAATGTACATCTTGATAACTGTGTTTACAACAGCCTTTCACATTCTGTAATCAATATCTCTTTTCAAATATCATGTTAAAATCCATTCTGGTCTTTGTTTTTCTGCATTAGCCTCAGCAGGGTAGTAGCAATTTAGTTGGAGGCTTTCAGCAGTTGTCATCAGAACATCACTGCTACTCCTATATACAAACAATTCTGAGCTTCCTGTGGGATGCTGCAGAAACAAGTGAAGAAGTTTGTAGTATATTTAATAGCTCAGGAGTGAGGTCCACCCCAAAGGGCTGCGTCAGGTTTGTAGGGGGCACCTGTTCATCATTTCAGTGGAGATATAAGCCAAAGGTGCTTCTGCTTAGACCCCTAATCTGGCACCGCTGAATGTGTTATTTGCAATATTTGCCAGATGATTCACATCCAGGAGACAGCACTGCACTCGTGATAAGGACCTGAATGCAGCCAAATGCATTCATGTCATGTCAGCACCATCATTTTTTAAACTTCTGCTGTCAATTTGCTTTCTGACTACTAAGTGCAGTCCTTTTACACGTCTGACTCTGAGTCTGAAATGTTCTCTACCTAATAACATGAGCTATTTTTAAAGAACTGTTAAAAATATCCCCCTGAGGAGTCCTGATCACTGTCAAGTTGATCATACCTGCTGATCAGTGACGGAAACAGAAGCAAATTCCCTTGAATGAACTGTGGCAAAAGCACCTATTTGTGTTGCCTTTGGAAGTGGCCCAAAATGTAGATGTGCTCTTGTTCTGCCCACCACAGTCAGCTGTCCCCTGTAACATGCATTTCATTTGAGTCTCAGTGCACAGTACGGGGCTGCAGGTTAATACAGTCTCGTGTTGTTTCAGAGGCTTCCTACCTTCTAACTACCATCCTGGCTGAGGACTTCATTTTACCAATGAGAAAAGTGAGAAAAACAAGCCTGATTCTCCACTGACTCATGTTAGTCTGCAATTGGTGAAGCATTTGTTGCACTGTCCAGCAGTGCTGCCGACTGGAATCCCCTTGAGATCCTTTGTTCATCTCTTAGTTTGTAACTCTGCCAAATCTTCTCATTATCTTCCGACACCTTTTCCCTGAGGATGACATTAAGCAAAACCAATTTCTGTACTAGTTATGAGTGAGAGAAGGGAGAAGGATAAGAGTAAAAGGGAGGTAGCAATGACTGCTAAAATCTATCCACTAAACCATTAACCCTGTCAAGGATCCTTGCTCTGCTGAAACATGGGCTCTTCAGAGTTGACATTAAAATAAATTAAGCAGGGTCAGATTTACCAAGGAAATGAGCTGCAAAAGCACTCACCCCATAAGCCACAAATTTCAACCTTTTCCTGCATGCTTCTCTCCATGTATAAAAAGACCTGTGATGCTGATACTTCTCTCTACTTTCAGTACAATTATTCAGACAATAAATAACACATGTAAACAGAACAGCTCTATCTCTGCAGAGCTACCTCTTCAGAAGCTGAACTGTGCTGCCATGCAAGCTGTTTAGCATTCAGTAAAGGCAGATGGAAGTCCAGGTAATGCAATCTGTTGTTTAGAGCTTGCTAACCCCTCAAGTTAGGGTTTTCTGAATTGGGATAATCAGGAGTTTAAATAGCTTCTTCAACAATATTACACCTCACAGGCAGCTGCACCCAACCCATACACACATCTGGGAGAGAAAACAGATGAGAGCTCACAGAAATGTTAAGATATAAGCTAGGTAGTAGGAATGATGCACACATTATTAAAGTAGTTAAAAAAAAAACAAGTCAACAATAAAAATATTATTTTTGTTCCTAATTAAATGCAAATACGGGAGGAAGAAGACAATCAGATTTGAATTTGGTGTATACATTATGATTAAGTAATTCAAAGGGGCCAAGAAATGAACTATCAGTGGAAATAACATCAAAAAATTCTTCAATGAAGTCAGCAAAGCCAGTCACATTCCCTGATTCATTTCCCTCCTTCATCTGTAAAATACTCTTACGCTCCCATCTAGTCCTAAAAATAGTGCTTTGGAGAATATGTTAAGAAGCACAATGCTTAAGGTTGCAAGGCAACTCCAAATCCTCTCCTCAACCTTGAACTTCTCAGATGCTGCCTTTGTCAAAGTCTACAAGTTTTGGAAGCATAAAACATTTCTTGTAGTTAACACCATCAGCTCACTTCTGTCGTCAAGTGCCTTTGAGCATCAGCCCCCAGTAGCCTTTGCCTTGAGCTGTGTGCATTGATTTACTCGTGTGCCATGACAGTAAAAATTGCTACGCAACCAAAATGAGAGTTTCATGTTCTCTTGATAGAGGAGTTAATAACCAGGATGCTCCATAGCATGTGGGTCTTCAGCTTTTCAGCTGAATTACTTCAGCTGTGACCTGCAGACCATGTCCTCTATGAGCTGTGTCTTGTCACCCTCCTTGTCAGCCCCAAGAAAGACATCTGATGCCTTTGCAGCACTTGCATTTGCCTCCAACACCCTTCCCTTGCTCCCATCAGCCCTGCAGAGCCTTGCTGACTCCTGTGTAGCATGGAATGAGGTTGTGGAAGGACAACGGTAAGGAAACATTCTGGGTTTCCTTCACCCTCACAGAACTCTTCTGAAAAGCTTAACTCAGCTTTCAAGTAGAGTGCACTGAGTGCTTTTGAGGTCTTGGGACAAGCACTGACAGGCTCTCAACTGTGACATTAGAATTTCTTTTTTTTTTAAGGGCCTTCAAATACAAGGCACTGCTTTGCAGTAGATCCAAGTGCTAAGTGCATGTTAACAAATGAGAGCCTGGAGACCTGTCTGTATAGCCCAGACCCAACCACTGCTGCATCAAGGCAAAGACTTTTCTTACACTGACAGGGGGAGGGTGTCTGAGTGGGGACCCTCCTGCAGCTGCTTTACACTGTTTAATGGTATGCGATGGAATAGGGATTGCCCAGAGGTTCCATGAAATCCCAGGAAGCACAAATAGAAGTGATTTTCACTGGAAGTCAAATGCCGAATTGGTTTTGAGCTTAAATCTGAATTGATGACAGTACTGGCAAGTGCATTTAAGGAAGAATAATTGACAGGTCCCTAAAGCAGTCACCTTATGCTAATCACACGTCAGGAATGCTAGATGTACTGTCTAATCAAAGCTTTCTACTGTAGCTTTTGAAGCACACTATCTATGAATAATCAGAAGTTGCTTGTTTTACTGAGGAGTGTTAATTTAATGTATGAAAATTCTTGGTATTATCTCCTTGCTTTCATTAGAGAGAGAGAGAGGTATTGAGGAAAAATCCTTAGCTGATGCAAACCTTCAGTAGAAACAATAATTGGCCTTGAGTGACTAACCTGTCCTTTAGACAAACTGTAAATGTAAATCCACCCTGGCACAATGAACTGCTATTCAACCTATCTCGACATACCACCCGTGGTAAACAGGCAGTGGTAACTAATTCCTACTCAAACTTATTTTTGCTGGTCATTATGGTCACCGCAGTACTAATTGACTCTTCTTTTACCTTGTAAAAAGATAACAGCCATCTGCTGCACCAAACAGCAAGGTGCAGAGATCACAGTCCCTTAGACAGCCTTAGGTACTGAGAAGCTAAACCCCCTTTTATCTGTCTCTCTATCACACTGCGAACAGTAATTGCCTATTTAGGTGGCCTTCCGTAACCCATCTGCCCATTGACACCTCTCCTTTTTTATCTTCAGGCTTTGAAGTACAAAGACTCGTGCAGACAGTCGGTGAAGTTTTGAATGCTGGCAAAGCTAAAAAGATTTAATACAGCTGGAAATAAAGTCTGCTCTTGTGACTGACAAGCTGGGTATGAAATCTTGAGATACTCCAAGAAATGATCTAGTGGATCATGACACGCTTCCTTAGCCTTAGATATTTACATGTAGTGTAAATCACTGCATAATCTCAATGCTTACAAAGGATCTCTGGCATAGGGAACTACTGCCTGTATTTTCCAAATAGTGAAGTGAGGCAGAGAGAGGATAAATGATTTGCCCAGAGATTGAGAGAGTCTGTATTTTAACTGGGTAAAAGAAACAATCTGTGCAGATCTCCTACTATACACACAGCTGAGTAGAATTTCTCACCCTGCCCTACTAAAAACCAGCCACAGACTAATTGGGAATTACAGGCACAAACCATTGAGTTTCATTTCATTCACCTGGGTAATTTGCAAGTGAAACTACCACAAAATAGGTGATTTGAGGATTGTTTGATATGCACATGATTCTCCTAATTATTACAAAACTTCCCGAGGTTCCATGAGTGTTTTGCTGCTTTTCTCAGCCAGCTGCTTAACTTGAGACATTTGACATCATCTGCCCTTTTCAGCAAATGCCAGTGAGTAAAGCTTTTGCCTCTTTATTATATCTGCTTGATGTGATTTCTTTGCTGCAAAGCTATCTACCCTAACAAGGAATGTCTATTACATTGTCCGAGCTGTTTGTCTTTGCTGTAGCCATCTGATATTGGGCATGTTCCCTCTTGCTGCCTGCCTGATGACCAGAGTTCTCTAAAGCTTTCAGAGGCACTAAGGAAAAGCTTTTAAAATGTGTTTGCCTTCATTAAAGAGAAAGATCAAGTGGTGTAAAATACTTTTCAGCTGCAAAGTCAGGCACTAAGCCTTTTATCAGTTAAAGACCATGGAAAAACATACTCCAAAAGCTTCTTGTTGCTGTTTTAAATCTAAGCTTTAAGCATGGTTTCTTTATCTAGGTTCTACTCTATACAAATGTTATCCAGTCAATAGAAAGTGCCCTTTTTTTTTGATTGGAAAAGGTAATTTAGTAGGTTTTCTTAGTTCAATTCCCTGAAACACATGGAAGTGTGATCCTTCACAGTACGTATTCTCCGTGACTTTTTTTTTCTACATATTTTTCATGTCCAGATATTCTCTGCTGTAAAGAAAAAGGTTTACAAGTAATAAAAACTTTACAAATAAAAGTATGTTACAAATTTTTTAAAAAAAAAGCTTTACATATAAAAAGAAAAGAAAAAATAGCTGTAGAATATGTATATTTTTTCTCAGAACTCTTACACAGTCATCAAGGATATCTGCCCTGTGTGCTCCCTGACAGAGGCACACAAATGGAATCATGGTAAAAGAAACCACTCTCGTGCAGATAGGTGGTACACATGAGGAAGTCCAAAGCTGTATGAACGAGTCTTTGGCTCTGAAATGAGTCTTTGACCCTGGATTAAATGTTTGTATGAAGACCCTTAATCTGCTGAATAAGTTCCCATGGTGTTTTAAGAAGCACGTGATTCATCTTTCTAGGATTACATAGGCTGCCTGCATTGGATTTGTTCCTCAGTCTTTGCCACTGATTTTAAGAAACATGAGGAAATGACAATGTTATTTCTCTGTACCCAGTACCTATTTATTTAGCAGTATTTCTGCAACCTTCTGCTTTGAATTTATAGCATGTAAGTACCTTTGACAAATTAGGGAAATCTGTGAATTTAGGGAAATACTGACAGCCTTCTCTTCTTTACTTATGGTAAGAGATAACCTGTTTATATTGCTGTTTCTCCTGCCCTCAGGAGAATGATACATCTTGGAAAACTGTTTCTCTGTTGCATCCTAGTACCAGAGTCTTCAACAGGGGCTGGTTTAATGAATGCTTTAGGACAGCATTGGGATTAGGAGTCCAATTCCTTAATTCCATTTTGTGATGGTTTAAATCTAATGATATGGGAGTTCTTATGCCTGATTTATAGAAACAGAAATGAGATCAGAGCTAAAAGATAAATCCATAGAGTTATTTAGGCATTTACTCCTAGGGGATATATTCCTCTGTCTATATGCATTAGGTGCCTGTGTGAATGCTTGCAGGACTGCAGAGATCAGATCTAAAAGAGGATTTCTAGCTGTAGGCATTTCATGGCTCCATATAATCACACAGACAATACTGCTCAAGAGCAGTACCCTCTATGTGCTTAGAACAAAGCAGTCAAGCTCTTAAAACAGCAAAGAAATGTGGTTCTGTGTATAGACTGTATTTAAATGGCTTAAACAATGCTTTGAATAGTCAGTATCTGAATTGAGTTAACTATTGATTGGGCTAATAAAAAGCCAAATTAGTTTTTATTACCCGAAAAGGATTTGGCTAATAAAAACTTTTTACAATTTTGATGCTTGTGTTCCTGGCTGTTGATCATAAAAGATCATAAATTGAGATACATGTTCCCTAGCATACACTTGTGCAATATTGATCAGATTTCAATTGATTTCTTTCTTCTTTATTCTGGAAAAGGTGAAGTGGTTTAGTAATTTCATCCAGACTGGAGAGAGGCAAAATTTACAAGGAGAGAGAATATATCCATTAGACTAGCTCACATTGGTGCTAAAAATGGACAAGCTTCCAAGTAGACAAGGCCTTGCCTGAGGCTTCTTCAGAAGAATGAGCTTTGAGATGGCTCCTGAGAAAGCCCTCAGCTGGACTTCCAGGCCCTTTGCTGCCAGGCTAGTTGTCATGTCCATGGCCACCATTCATGCCTGGTCATTGACAGGCCACCAGCACGATGCACCTGGGCTCAGGCCAGCATTTGGGGCTAGAGATGCACGACTGTCATGGCAATTGGGTGTTTGTAGAGGACTGGCAGCAACTGAGAAAGAGGGGAACGAGAAGTGACACGATGCTGTCACTTAGATACCCAAAGGAGAAAAGTCATATGAGAGTCACTGCCGGGAAGAACTGGCAAAGGGGAAAGGCCTGGCTGGAGCTACTGGGGAAATGCAGGAGTCCTGAAGTGTTAAGGTGATTGACAAATGAATGTGTCTGAGAAGCAAAGCTTCTAATATCTCACTGAGAGTTAGTGTCTGGATGTTTACAAAGCAGATGAAATAGAAAACCACAGCCGCTTGGGTTTGTTTCCCTGTGTCCATTCTCAGCTAGAGAGAGTAGTGCTGTAATTGTAAGAAAGCATCACTTGCTCAGGATTGTGTGTGTCGATGGTGGGAAAAAGCTCATGCAGTTCTTCTCCACTCAGAACTCCGTCAGCAGAGCGTGCTTTGAATTCACCAAAGGACAATTTGCCGTCATCAGAAACAATGCAGAAATGGAAAGTGCCTTTGGTTCATTTAGGGTTTTGCTTGTTTACTTCATGCAATAGAAGAGGAAATTATTAAAAACCTGTAGCTCTTCAGATTAACATATTTGATCACAACACATAAAGAACATAACGCTAAATGCATTGGCTGTTATATGAGAGAGCCTGGGAACTCTGTTCTTCCTCCTTCTTATCTTTCACAAAAAGGTAGTTTGGTTTTGGCAAGTCTACTGACAAACATCAGCAGAGTCCTGTCTTTGCCCTGATCTCATTCACTGTGGCTCCCCCTTGTCCTGCCCCACACTTCCCCTACTTGCTCTGTGCCCATGGCCTTGCCTCTGCACGGAAGATCAGTAACCTCCTGAGACTGAGTGGGACAGAGAAAATCCAGGGAAATGCCAAAGCAAGTATTTGTTGAAGAAACATGTTAGTTTAATGAAAAATTCTTCAGCTGTCTAGAGCTATCTATTTTCCTTTCCTTTTCCTCTTTATCTTCTCTGCTCCCTGCCTCCCGCAGGGGAGACTGAGACTCAAATACAAAGCTCAGTAGCATCAGTGTCTCTCCTCTCTGGCTAAGGGCACTAATCAACACACTGCACTGCTTTGCAGCATTTTGATCCTCTCTTTCCTGATGAAAAGAACCTCTCTCAAAAAGCTCTGTGCTTGGTGCAGAACTGAAGCACTCGTAGGGCACTAAACAACTGCTGTACTACAGCATGCAGATCTGAAGAGCAGAGCTGAGGAGCTTCCTCACTCTTTCACTTGCTTTTATTTCATAACTTCTCGGACTTCAAGATATGGTTTCAAACATGTCATCTTAAGAGGTGTCAAAATTGTACAAATTAAATGCCTGCTTCAACAAAAACATGTACAAATCTTTAATACAAAAATACAGATTGACCTGGAGATAATCATTATGACAGCCAAAATATAATGTCACCATCTACAAGACCTAAAAAGCAAGGGAGCACAATGCTGTGCTGAAGGGAGGCAATTTTCTTTGATGAAGCTGCCCTGATCACTTAATTAAGAGTGGAAATACTGCTGCCAGAAGCGTAACCAAATACTGGTGTGTTGAAACAAGCTTCCTGTCATAGCTGTGCTTCGTTGGCTCATACAGATAAAATTGATGGCTTAATCAAACTGCCTTTGTAGCTTTAGCCTTTGCTGGGAAGGGTGATTTGCATGCAAGTGATGCACAGACTCAAGAAACCGGTAATTTTTTGGCAACTTTCCTGAGATAACCATGAGTTTGCTCATAGAACAGTCTGGGTATGACAAACCCCTGAAACATCTGCCTGTTCATCTCTGTTCTTCATGATCACTGATGTCACATCAATTCAGAAAGTCAGTGATCTGCCAACAGACAGATTGGGTGCTTTAGCTTTTCCATCAAATGTTATCATCCAAGAGCACACGTTGCCTTTTGTTCCATTGCTACTTATTCTCAATAACATTTTGAGTGTATTGACATTCACTGAGCTCGTTGCTGGCAAAACCTGAGGAGATTTGAATCTCTTTGGTTACTTACAGACTTCACAGGGTTACATTTAGTGAAAAAAAAAAAAAGCATCTCATCTGATCCTCCCGGGCATGTCTCTGATTTTGTTTGAGTGTAACTGTTTAGCGAGTGCAGCCGGGGATTCAGCCACCGGTGGCCCAGGCCAGCTCTGCACTTCCTCACTGCTCAGATAAGGCTCAGACCCAACCCCTAACAAGTGCTCCTTGTGCTGTATAACTGGAGACACCTTTGCCTAGCCAGTTATTTTTCAAGTGTCAGGAGTGGCTTTTATTTAAAGGCTGCATTACGTATCCCCAGCACCGCCTGCCTGGGGCACACCTCTGTGCTCTGGGAGCACCCAGTTAAATACCATCTGGTTTAAGTCCTTCAGAGCAGCTGAGCACAAACCTTTATTATAGATGATTCAAGCCTTGCCGCTAGCAAAGCAACAAGGGGTGGATGATTCATGAAAGACAAACTCCTCTGAAGCCACGCATGCCTCAGATAAATCAACCTTCAGCAGCATTTGCCTTGGCAATGTTACCTCAGAGAAGTTGTTGTGCAAGCCTTGCTTGCTTGTCTGTATCTTCTCTGATGTCTTTTAAGAGCAGGGTTTCTTTAAAAACAGGCACAGTTGCCCATTCTTCTTGGAGCCAAAACGCTTCTGACTGGCAGAGAAAAATACAAAGAATAAAATGAATGTCCCCATGTAGCATGGTGTTACGTGGTGCTACACGGTGCAGCACGTAACAGTATGAGATAAGAAGATGACTCCTTTCATTTCAGTTAGCATGAGAGCTGGAGGAACCAATCACCACTTCTTACTTTCCTTTTTTCCTTTTCCTCTTCCCTTTCCCCTTTTTTTCCCCTTTTCTTTCTTTTCCTACAGAGCTCTCAGTGTGCATTCCTTCCCTGGGTAAGATTTTAATGTAAAGACTCAGCCCCCTGCATCATCATGGGCTTCTCATTCTGTGTCTGGAGTCCTGAGCCCTGAAGTAGGTACAGTGCTGCAGTGGATGAGAACGACAGAAGTAGGGCAAGAGTTAGAGGGGGAAGAAGGTTATGTATTCAAATCCCTCAGGTTGTTTTAAAAATCACATTTATGATTATTAGTGAATGTCAGTGACTTAAATTCTTATTACTGGGACATTCCTTATAAATACTAAAGCGGGCATAGCAAGAACATTCACAGGCATTTCCCAGTTAAAATAAGGAAGCGTGCCAACCCAAATTAAAAACTTGCTAATTAAAGTTTCAGATCTCATTTCAAAAAGATGCACACTTCTGTGAATCTCCTCACTGTCCAAGTCAGAGAACTGTTTGGCTGGATGACATGTAGCACATTTGGAAAGGACAGTTGTTCATTTGGATGCTTATCAGGAATACTGATTTACTACAAGGGGGCCTGACTAATGAAGTTATTATTTTCCTCCTCTTTGGATACAGATTAGATGACTAGATATAGATATTTCTGATGGACATATCTCTCTATTTAGATGAGTTTAGATTTAGATTTTGATTATTCTGCCATAATGGGACCTCTCCAAATCCCTGGCATTTGTGACAATTACTGACAAATATGGCAGTACATAAATGGATAGGAAGTTAACATTTTTATTGTAAACACTCCTAGACATCTTAATCACACATTATCACCCTTTTATGCTAGATGATGAACAGCTGCAGGACAAATGGCAAAGCTCACTGGTGAATAACACAAATCACATCATTTTTTGTTAAAAAAACCCCACAACATAAAGAAATTCCACTTCCCTGCATAGTCCCCAATGTACCTCTGCTTCTCTTGACCTCACATCATCTCCTTAGTAGTCAGAGGATAATAAAAGCAAATACCCTGGACAAAAAACCTATACTCTCCTTGTGATTACTGGGTTAAATTTCCATCATATTTTCCAGGTCATTTGGAGCAGTGAATCTGAATCCCATCAATCCGTATTACTAACGTTATTGTCTCACAGGGTGAATTCATTGCCTTGTGGATTTTATCATCAAAAGATAATTTTCAAAAGGCCATTGGGATCCGACATAACATTAGGGATTGTTCTCAAAACTCTTTTGCTATTCAAAAATTGAGAGAGGTTGCAAATGGAATTGTCTGTAGGACAGTTTGTTGGTATTAAAGAATCTTCCAGCTTAAAAAAAATACATCATTAATATGCTAAATCGTAATCATTGGGACATTTGACTGTAAAGATTCTAAAGTCACAGGATTTGATTATATCTCAGATGAAACTCGTTTCCTTGTTCAAATCTCCTGCCTACTTTAAAATGTTGTGGGGTTAGGTTTTATTTTTCGTTTTGTTTTTGTTTGTAAATATATAAGCAGTTGATTATTGAAAAGATTTCAGCACTGTCTGTTGTTTAGAGGCTCAGAGAACACTGCCCTTTAATTAGAAAGAAGAGCCTTTTCATGTCATGTTTTTTTTCTTCTCTGTCCCCCCCCCCCAAGTTGATTTTCAATACTATGTGAATTTTTATTTTTCATCTGTTCATGCCAGGCTGCCTTTCCCAGCTGCTACAGCTGTGCCATCTTGTGGTCTGCACAAAGCTTGGAAATTAAGCAGAAAGGTAACAACTTGTCCTCGACCACAGCCAGGGAGGTGTGGATTGAATGGTGCCCCCCCTAAGCAATGGTCTAAGCACTCTGTCAAGAGGAGGATGCTTCACAAATGGATAGATACCTAAACCAGAGCTTTGGATCTATGGACTTCTGGCTTGGCAGGCAGGGAGAGAGCAAGGGCTGTCATTCTGGTAATGGCCAGAGGTCATTTCACCTCTAAAATGCACGTAGGTCTTACCTGCAGTCTCAGTAATTCACAGCTAAAGTCTATGTGAGCTTTTCTATAAGAACCTGCATTTTTTTCCAAAGCAGAGGATTTGTAACCAACCCTCTGCTATTGCAGTTCAGCTTCAGCTGTGGATTTGAATGTTGGCTGGAGTTACTCCTCGTGGGCTTGTTGCTCTTCTTGTTGACATTCTTTTTGCTCCTTGTTTTAGGAGCAGCAGCAGATGGCTCTATAGGGGCTAGAAAGATTTGATTCCAGTTTAACTTATAACTCCAGAGCAAAAAACCTGCTTGTTCTGACGTAGGACTGGCCTTTTAATCCCAGCGTTAATAACCTGTGCTTAGAGAGCAGACCCTCCCATTGAGAGGAGATGAGGTGGTTTTATTTATTGCCATGCAGTTTGATATCCCTTGGCTATGTCCAGATGAAAATTAGAACTGCCTTAGGGCTTCTTGTGGTTTCTTCTTCCTGCTGCAGGAAGGCAGTGTTCAAAGTGGCCCTTCCATATGCTGCTCAGTTGCTGCCCTAAAATTGCATATGCTTTTATTTGCCTCTACTGAGAGACAGCTCTGCTCCCTCAAAGTTCATTTTCCTCCCTGTTTTACAGCCTAAACATACTAATGGCCAGTTTATTTTCACGTCTTGCTGTCAGCTATAAAGTCCTTTTCCTTCCCTGAAGTTTCATCTTGATAGCTTTACAGAGAATAATTGCTGCTTCTTTCAGCCTTGATTTTGCTAGACTGACTGAGTTAAACTCCTGAGTGCTTCTCCCATTAAGAGAAGCTGTCAGTCCCCTCATCTCATTTGCCTTCTTTGCACTGGTTCATGTTTGCTTCTCATTTTCAAAGCCAGGCACAAGGGGTTTATGCCGTCTTCCAGAAAGAGCTCACTAGGAAATTGTCATTATGTGCTTGCTTCTCTTTGCTAGAAGTAGCTCAGACAATTCTTCCTACACACCTTTGCTTTTTGAAAGCAAATCCCTGGTCCCTCATCTCCCCAGATGATGAACTCCCAGTCTGTAACACCAATCTTACTGTAGGTCCAGAGGGCATGGTCTTAAAACATATCTGATGGAAGCTCATCATACTGCTGCTGTGACTCCATGTCCCAAGGTCCTCTAATTCCTCCTGAATGATATTGCAATCTTCTGCTTTGTCCCATTGGCAATTTCAATTAAAAATACTGCTGCAAGGCTACAAACAAAACCTTTCTTTCTGTTGATTATTTACTTCCACTCCACACAGGAACTTATTTTCATTACGAGTTGAAAGATGACCTGCCGGTGCTATCAGTTGGGCTTCAGTCTAGAAGATGTGGGGTGTGTGTGGCTGTCAGGGTGGTTCGATAAGACTTTGATCGCTGGTCAGCAACAGGGTGATTCATGCAGGCCTGCTGTGGGAACTCACGGGATGGGTACAGAGCTGCCAAGGAAAGTTTCTGTGCTTCTTATCAGAGGAGAGCTGGCAAGACCACACTGTCCTCAAACGGGATGGTGGAGTTCATTGCCAAGGATGAGGCAGCTGAAGATGAGGAAGGCCTAGTGGAGTAGAGGGGCACACGACCCCCATACTGGGGGGTGCGCAGCCGCAGAAAGACCAGAGACCAAAACTGCTGGGCGGGGAGCCGCTGCCTCCTGGCACTTACTGGCCATGCCTGCCAGGACTCGGGGCTCTCTAAAAGCTGGACTCGGGGGTGGAGGAGCTGAGCTGCACTTATCCTGCCATCGAGATCGTGTTGTCTCCGTGGGGATGCCTGCTATGCATGTGTGCCGACCAGCTCCCCTGCACCTGGGGACCATACATCTGCCTGCTCTGTACCTCAGGGTGAGTAACACTGCTTTGCTTGCTTCGTAGGAATAATAGCTTTGCCTGCTTTGTAGGAATACTAGCAGTATGGAACACAAACAGTAAACAAGCCGTGATAATTAATGATAATTTTATGTGGTGATTGAATACACGGATCCTCGACACCCTACTACAGTGGCCCTACAAAACTCTTCTGAAAAGTGTCCATGCTAGAGGAAAAAGGGGAGGCATCTTCATCCCTGCACTTGCTAGGTACTGAAATCCTCCCTGGAGCAAATGCTTGCAGCCCAAGTGAAGATTTCCCCAGGAGGAAGGGAAGGGGTTTGTAACACAAGGTCCCACCAGCTGGGTGATACAGCTCAGGGTCGAGGGCAGTGTTGCATCATTTGTTTGCTGAGCAACCCTGGAGCATCTGGTGAAAAAAACCCTGAGGAATCTGTGGGGTTGGGGGAGGAGAAACAGTATAGATACTGTTACAGAAGATGACTAAACCCACCACAAATCCACAAGGATCTCTCCTGCTAACCTCCTTCCAGCATAGTCATTTTCCTTTCAACTGGATTGGATTGTCATCTGCTGTATTCCAAACCTCATGTACTTTTATACTTCTTTTATGAGTTCCTTTATCATTCATCTAACAGATACAGTCCCAAGTGGCAGCACATTAAATGTTTTCCTGAAGTTCAGACAGATGAGATCTGCATTTCCTATTCAGATCTCTTACACATCAAAGAAGCTTAGCTGGCATGATCTACCATTGGTAAACACATGCTGCCTTTGATCTCATTTTTTATTAACCTCCGTGACCTAAAATTGTAATAGAAGTACAGTGCTTCTAATGAGAAATCAGAGTTCCCACGAGTTTCATTTTTATTTCTACTTTAATGGTTTCTTTTTGTTCCCTTCACATTTGCTTATATATTCATGAGCATCAAGGCGAGGATAAATAAATATACATAAGATGTTCCTGAAAAGTGGAAGATTAACAGCTGGGGGTTGCTGAACTCCATTAATCCACGGATCAGGTACATTACAGGCTACAGCCTTAGGAAATGCTGCGCTCACATCTGCTGCAGACTGCTCTGGAGAGGTAAAGGCAGAGATATCCCATGCAGATGGGCTTGAACTGGGGCTCTCCATGCCCCAGCTGGGCTGCTTGGCACAGCAAATGCTCTACCTCCAACGGGCTCTGCTATTAAGTCTCTATGTAGCTCAGATTTTTATTTTAGTCTGCTCTCGTCTTGACTCTCAGAGGTGTTACTTTTTCTCTTCTCATCTGTCGCAGTTTTGCTGTAAAAAAAGAATACAACCCCCAAACTTGGCACCTTTCGAGCAAAACGACCCAGGTTGCAGGCACCCTTTGGTCTTCTGCCTGATCTCCAACCTGCTGTGAGAGGAGCACTCCTCCTTTAATTTAGATTTTATATTTCACACTGCAGCCTAAACTGTAGAGGCAAAAGCCTTGGGGGATTTCCTCCGGTCTACTCCTAATTAAAGTGCTGGAACAGCATATTTTCAGCCAACGTGCCTTCTTCTGGCTCTCAGCTGAGTTGATTGAATAGAAGAATAATAATGATATTTGAATAATCTTTCCAACTTTCCACATTAAAGGGTTTGCTCAGAACTAAACAAGTAAATCATCACATATGCTTGTGAATAATGCATTTGACAAATGTTGTAAAATGTTAAAGTGACATTAACAAATACTTAGATCACTCTCCTTTACAATGTAAAAGGAACAGGAAATTTAGGTTAGCTTTTTAGAAAATAGTGTTTATAAAACTCTGATTTCTATTTTGAAGTATAGAAAAGATGCTTATATTCATTTTAATTAATTTTCAGCTTATTATATATAAATAAATAATACACACACCCCCGAACTGCGATCTGAAACAGCATGAAGGTGGTTTGAACCACATTACTTTTTTTGGTTTATAGGCTTTGTCATTCCCAGTGAGTTTCTGAAACTAAACGCTGTAGAAATCCCGAATCTTACCTACCAAGTCAGTAAACCAGGAGACTTTAAGCTGTGCCAAACTAGTCCCCTATTCCCCCCTACATAACATTCAGCAATTTTGTTCAGTCTTTAGAGAGCTATTGTGTATGGAAAGAGGCTTAGCAGTCTCATCTGGTTCCCATTTTCCATTCCTTTCTTTCCCTCCGCGTTGCACTTAAATTTCTACAGTTGAAAGGATATGAAGAGGTTAAATGAGAGCAGCAGAAATAAAACGCATACATGTACAAAGCCCATCGGCACACAGAACGCTGCCCACCCCGCCTTCCTCAAGGATAAGAATTTGGGAATTAAGCAGTAATTGTTGTGTATTTGATTAAACCATGAAAGCAGTTAACAGGATGATGACCTAAGGTACCTACTAATGGACTATCTGCAAGGCACAGATTAAAGCTGGGGAAGTGCTTACAGCAAGAGCACTGTCCCCACTGGCTGTATGAAGACAAGTGCACTGTTTGCAGAAGGTGGCATGGTCTGGTGGATGTAGCACAGCGTTTATTTGGATCATCTTTAATAACTCATAGCTATTGGATCCTGATTATGGTTCTCAAGGCAGAAAGTGACTGAATTATCAGAAAAAATTACAAGGAGGGGGCTTTAATTCTGGTGAATTTAACAAGAAAGTCTGTGGTGGATACAATGCACAAAAAGCTACAAAAGTGCCAGATTTAATTCTTTCTCCATCTGCCTTTACTCGGCCCTTGGTTTGTCGATGTGAATATTCTTAGACTGTTCCAGCTTCTTGACTGAGAGGAGATTTAACAGCTGAAACTCTTGGATGGATTAAAAAGTTTATGGAGATACATGGCAGCTGTAATTTTGCCCTTTTATGTTTTCTTTTTGGTTTGTTTGTTTGGGTTTTCCTTCCTTTTTACATTTGCAAGATCCCAGCTGATGTCTTTTTTTATCTATAACAGGCAAGATCCTCACAGCCCCAGGGCCTTGATCCAAAGGAGTCTCTCCTTCAGCTGCTTCTGCAGTCCTGTCATCCCCATGCCTGCTTCCTTCCCACAAACCTTTTTTGCTTCACACTGTGCAAAGCATTGTATGGACCATCCTGGTCCTGACCATCCTGCCCACCTGCTCAGCAGACCTATGTGGCAAAGAGGAGTCTGTCTTGGAGGTGGCATGCACCAGAGCAACATCTGCACTGAATCTAAGGATATCTGGTGGATGAGTTAGATCAACTAGCCTTTCACATTTTGTAGCTCACGCTTAAATGGTCTGTGCTGTGCTCCTCGGTTCCTGCATGTGGCAGTAAAATAGCCATTTAGGGCAGAGTCCTTATCTCTCGGCATAGCCTTTATTAGCAGCTTTGTTTTGTCAACAATGAGGAATGCACAGGCAGCTGAACAGTAAATGGAAGTACTTAGCAGATGGATCTCACTTGATAAGGAAGCGAATTGTACCCAAGACATTTTTATGATGCTGAAGCAGCCCTTAGAGAAGAACTTCACCACTGTCCATGGGGTCCTGAGAGTAACTCCTCTGCTAACTCCGGACTGTCTAAAGTAAAGGCAAAGATGCATCTGGAGAAGATTAAGACCCCGGGCTGCAGTGAGAGGCTGTGGCCAGATACGCATCTCACTCACTCACTTGGTGAGGTGCTAGAGCTGCAAAGGGGGTGTGCACCCTCTCCTCCTTCCAAGGACAGCATGAATTATTTGCTACACAAGTGACATGTGCACAGAATCTGTTGGTCTCCACTTTATAACTCCAGCGTACTTCAGCTGCTCCTTCTTCCAGCATCCTCCTTCCAGTGTGAAAGCCGCGCTGGCTGCAGTGCGTACTCTGCCTAACCTTATCTTCTTGCCAAAGGTCAGATTTCCATCCGTGTGCTCAGTAATAAATGTCCATAATAGCTAGCAAATAAGCCTTGATTCTTGTGTTGATAGTGGGTTTACACGTGTTTCTTTCCTGTCCTTCAGAGCAGAGGTTGGGTTCAAATCTACCAAAACCAGCCTGGCAAATATTTGTCAGTGGTTACTTCTGAGAGTTTCCCACCTACAAATCTTTTGCTTTGCTTCCCTTTGGCCCTGCTGCATCCTGTCAGTACCTGAACATTATTTCTTAGTTCTTTTCTGTGTCTTTGGAAAAAAGACTTCATTTGTCAGAGCAGACAGGGAAATTACCCAGCAGCTCTGTAGCTTCTCCATCCTCTCTCTAATTCCCTATTAATCTCAAGAGAACCAATTAATTTTTTCAGCATTCTCCAAATACATCCGTTCTTTGGAAAGCTCTTTCCTGTTAATTGAGATACTCTCTGTGTATTTTGCAACCTCAAGCCTTACTCCTCCCTCCTAATTTTTTTAGTTAAGCTTCTTTTCCTAATCTATCCATTTCTCTCTGATCACCTCTTAAAAAGCAGAAGGGCCTCCTTTAGCCAGCACTCTTCCAGCAGGCAAACCTAGATTTAAAGCTGGGGTGTAGTGGAGGCTTGCAGCATTTACTAGCACAGTTTGGTAGCGGTATTTAACCCTTAGAGAATCTTCAACCTACGAAATACCACCTGCAGAGCTGTAATGTCTGTGTTGTAATACACTTTGGTACTGGCAGATGGAGTAAGAGACTCACAACTAGAAAAAGTGGTAGTGGTGGTGGTACCAGTGTCTTGTCTTCAGCCTGAGTGTCAGATGAACAGAGTGTAGAAAGCAAGGGGTAAAATTCAAAAGGTAATCAATTTACTGTAGGAAAAATTCTCCTTTGGGAGATGAAGCTTCATTAAAAACTGAACCATCTGCAAATTGCACTGCTTTTCCTGAAGGTCTATGAAAGATGAAAAGACCTGAAAAGCATTTGAACAGTGCAGTGTGATTAATTTTGATCCTTTTCAAAATAAATTGTCATGTTTGAACATCGAAGCTCATTACTTGTTAATTATCTTAGGGTAATGGCATTTCAAATTTCCTGGAACAGCATCCTCTCCAGAACCTGGTGTTCTACAAAACTATAGAAAGTTGATTTTGTTCTCACTCAGAGTAGCACAACTATGACTATGTTGTCTTATTTTTAATGCTGGGCACCTCCAGGACCCGTCACAGAAATGTGCTGGTGTGCAGTGGTAAATAGCTACCGGTGGAATACATCACTGGCACACACACCAGGCCCACTTATTTCATGGGCAGTCTTACAACCCACAAGTCACTTCTGTCCCCTGTACTGTCCCCGGTTAAAACTTCTGCACTTGGAAATCTGCTGATTCTGGGAACTTCACTAACAGGTCACGAGACAGAGTGAAACACCGGCCAGTTCTGCTGCCTGTACAGTTTTAACAAGCGAGGTTAAAGCTTTGCTTTGTTTCCAAAATAAGCAAATTCAAGCAAAACTATAGAGAGGAAGGGTATGATTAGTTAGTCTCTGATGATACTTGCACAAATTTCAATCGGCTTAGCACATCTCCATTTACACGACAGCCATTGGTTTAGACAATTGACTTTTAATTATCGAGGTGGTACCTGATTATCCATTAGCCTATCTTATATAGAGCTTACCAGTATTAGGGGCAACTCTGTTCTCCCTTTTGTTGGAGAAATTCTCTCTCCTTCACTAAGAGACCCTTTCCTTCTGCTCACTTTATTGAGTAACTCACAGGAGAAAACAACAGTATAATGGAGACTACTACTTAAGGAAAGAGTTGCCCAAGATGGCCCAATCATTTGGTAACTGTACTGGTTCCAGTTATGCTTATGGGTCTACATGAAAGTTTTTGCTTTGCTTTTGTACTTGAGAAACAGCAACCAGGTGTGTCCTTGGTGCTTATGAAGTGCTTTCCACAAATAAACTCTCTCTTCTCTTTCCTCCCTTTCATTCCCTCTTTCTTTTCTCAGGTTCCACTGGCAAGTCATTTGTGAAACTATAACTAGTACTAATTGACATCTCCATCTTTAGTTTGAAGGATGAAAATGGTTCTTGATCAGATAAAGAAGAGAATATGAGAAAGGATCATTAAATGCAGTAGGCGGGTTCTGAGGTTTGGGCTGGGGAACCACCCAGATACAGCAGTGGGCTGCATACACTGGTTTGGAAAAGCCAGCTTCAGAACCAGAGGAATGGGAACCCAATTCATCAGCAAAATGCCTTGAAGTTAAGTCACTGCAGTTTGGAAATACTGGAGTTTAGCAAAGGATGAGTTTGGCAGCTGTTGAAACTTAAAAAAAAAAAAGAATTTCCACTTCCTTGTTGCAGAGACATTTTTGCCATCAAAGCAGGCAAGAAATTTTTATTTCCTCTCTTTGCTTTGCTTTTGTGAGTATATTGCAGGAACTACAGTTCATAGACTCTCAAACTGTCTGTAAACACTGAAAAAAAAATGCTTGTGTGATTTGGCAGAGGTTCTGAGCAAAAGGCAGGAGTGGAAAGGCATTTGATGCACATTTGTTGGCATAGCAGTAAATACCAACAGAGCTACGCTTGGAAACATCTGTGAGCAGAGAAACAGCATCAAGATTCTCTATTTCATTTAGAATTTCATACTTAATGGCTGGCAAAATTAAGGAAATACTCATTTTCTCCCTTGCTAAGGATAGGACAGGGATTCAGGCATCCTCACCATTCAGCATTCCCGTGAGACCCCTTCAGCCTGTCATTTCCAGCTGAGTGCTTCCCAAAGTCTCTCATGTTTGTGGGACAGAAATCCTGGTCTCTCGTAGACTTCAGCTGTGCTTAGAAATGTTTACAAACCCACTGCTGAGTATTCACAGTGTTCCTCAAAGCCTACTCGCCTGTCTTTCTCTCCATGGCTTCCCTTTCCAATGTCCTTTAGCACAAAGAATAAGGCTTAATAATTTAATTTTGGCAAACAGAAAAGAGATCATTCCAGGTGCTGAATAACCTGAGTTAATCAGATTATTTTAAACACAAATGGCAACAGAATCTAAATAAAACAAAAGCACATCTTTTCTTGGATGGGCTGTATTTGCACTGTGCTTTCTCTCAGGCTCTCCAGCTCTGAGTATTCATATTTTCTTTTTCTTCAGTCCCCAGCACTAAAGCTGCCTGTCTAAAGCTACTTAGCCATATGAAGCTATAATTCTGCTAAATTTTAACTACTCCAAGTGAGTAAACTCTCTAAAAAGCATCTAGAGATGGGAAGAAACTCAAGAGTTTGTATCAAGGTCTCATTTATGGCTGTCTCTGCTGACAATGGCCAAATATCTCTGGATAATGCTGCTAATTCCTGGGGCTTTTCCCAAGAGGGAAACTGGCCTGATTCAAGGGAGTGATTGAGCTCCATCCACAGTGAGGAGCATGAGGATGAGTCCCTGACAGGATCCTGGGCTCATGTTGTGTACGATACAGCTAGAGCCAAGACTTTATTATAAAGAGCAAAGATTAATAGTATGCTCTCTAGGAAAATCTGATTGGCACGGTGATATTCTGAACATTAGATGAGTGCAAACTGTGACAGGCTCACGATGGCTCTAAGAAGATTAGTGTTGCTTTGAACCTCTCATGAAGGGAACTCATCTTTGGCTTGAGCGACCTTTAACATTTTCTAAGGAGCCTCACCGCGTGCTGAGGAGTCTGTCGTGAGAGCTGCCAAGAAGGTGGCCTTCAAATTTATCTGTTGATAGTTGTCTTGTTGTTAAACAAGTGCTTTTTTGGGAGCTGGCCTGAGTCAGCTGGCTAATAAAATCTTGGGAAGTAAAATAGAATAATTTCCTGTTGTTTTCTTTTTTTTAACCTATCTCATTACTTAATTTTCATCTTAATGATGATACGCTCCTCGTTTTCTTTATTTTTGCTTACAGAGTTAGGTTGAAAAGTGTTTTCTGAAGTCAGCACTTAGAATAATCCCTTTACAACTGGTCCCCTTTTGTAGAGCTGTGGGAGCAGCAAAGGTTCTCTTGCACAACTGCTGAAGTAGCCTTGCAGCCTCCAGGCAAGTTTCACAAGAAAGTTATCTCTGATATCTCAGGGCATATACTTCAGTGTGAGATTCTGCTGTCGTAGCCGAGAGTTTTGTGTACACCAGCAGGTGGTTTTGTTGACAGTGGTGTTGCCAGAGGAATTGCAGCATCTAATGCACGGGGCTTCTGAAAAACAGTCGAGAGAGCTCCTGTGTGGTGTGGTGGTCCCTTGAGAAGGCATAAGGCTCAACAGTAAATTTAAGTCACCTTGATGTAGTAGTAGATGTAGTCTCCTCTTTGAGATCTTGGTAAGAAGTGTCTTCATCATCCCTTGCCATGTCTTGCTTGAGTGCTGAGAAAGAAGAAATCACTTGGCTTTGCAGTTTGTCCCCTCAGCTGATCAGATTTTCCTTCCTTTCCGCTCATGGCAAAGCAGAGACGCTGTTCCAGATGCCAAAGATCACAAAGCAGAGATCTTTGCTGCAGACACGCTGAATCTGCAGTCTCCTAACAGCTGGGCAACCTGTTCACTCTTCTGAAGGACAGTGGGCACAGCAGACCTTCTTACACCCTGAATGTTCCCTCGTGTTGTGCTGCTTTGAAATCACAGCTTCCCTCTTAGGCTCTGCTGAGAGACTGTTACAGTCTGGGCAAGGGCAGGAAACAGGTGGGAAAATATTTGTGGGGTTTTTTTTTACATGTGTTTTGTTCTGACCTAAATTCTGGCATGTGAAGGAGCAGTTTATTGTCCAGTCATACATGAAATACATCAGCTTTCTCCAACCACAGGTGACCTACTCTAGACTTTTCTTCTCAAATAGCTTAAAACCAGCTGGTTTGATGTTGTCAGAAGGAAGTACAGGCTACATATGCGAATCTACTTTCTCAGGAGCTCTGAGTGAACTGTGAAGCCTACAGCTGTTTCCAGGGGTGGCAAGCACTGCCTTTTCACTTCCACACAGAAAGAAGGGCCTCCTGCACTCTGAAAATAACCTAGTCAAAATTGTGCAAATCAAAGTGCATCATGAAGATGTCGGGTGCTTTTGTTAAAAAAAAAAAGAAAAGAAAAAGGAAAAATCAACCACTTCTCTTTAAAACTCTTTTTGCTGAAGTTTCGCTCTGATATGCTCTTCCCTAGAACTTCTCCTTATTTTCCCACCATCAAAGTCACACTCTGCAGTGAATCTGCTCATCCACCACTCAACTTCAGCTCCTTGCAACTTTGCAACGAGGTTAACAAAAGCAAATTGCTGTAAAGTTAAATAATAAACCCCAACTTTTTACCAACACGTCTGTTGCTTATTTTTCTCTAGTGGATACCAATACAATAGAAAGAACTCCCCTGAGCAGCACATCTGTGAAGCCAGAATGCTTTAAAGTTTGAGAGGTTAGAAGAGGTCTTTAATCTCCAGTACTCTTTTAAATGAACTCCTTGGAGGAAATCCTAAATAATTCCTCATAATTAGAAACTTCATAATGGGCTGTAGCAGAGTTACAACTGCTTTAGTGCCTCTGTTGTTGAAGCAGCCTCCTGTTCTTCTCCTGACTGAAGACAAGGTAAGCTCGACTGCTTCTGTCTCCCCACTTTTCTGCTCATGCAGAACCTCTGATGCAAGGAGGATAACTTGTCCTAGAGCTTTTTTAATGCTCTGTTTAATCAGAACAAGTCCTCAGCTACGTAACGATTTGTTGTGTCGCATTTTTATTAATCTCCCTCCTCCAGCTTGGTATCTGTTTACGGGAGCAGTTCATAATGAGAGGACAATACCCTGCAGGTAGGGTCTACTGGAAGAGGCTGGGTGGCAGGGAGGGAGGGGAGACAGGTAACATGGCCCGTAACCTTCTCCTTCTCCCTCTCCATCCTTCTTTAGCCCTTTCCAGTGTGGAACGAAGGCTCCTAACACAGTCCCCAGATCTGGCTCAGGGTTGGATCTAGCCCTGCTTGTGTTTGGTACCTGCTGGTGACATTCAGTGCCTATAGTATAGGTACTGTACCATAAAATATGTAGTGAGAAATGTGTAGCAGCAATAAAAATGTATTCTGATTAAATGTTTTGTGCATGTTATCTAAAAGATACGCAGTGCAAATAGTCATCTGAGGACATGGAGGAGAAGAAGATGCTTGAGAGTGGTCAGTAGGGATTTCCCAAGGGAAAATCATGCCTGAGTAACCTGATTACCTTCAGTACACTCCATTTTCCTGAGATAAAGGAATAACAACTAAGATGGGAAAGACTGCTTAAATTTAGCTAAGTAAAATGCTAATTAAAAATCAATACAATACAAAATACATGCTTGATGGATTCCAAACGCCAGTGCAATGAGTTGTTCCTGTGTTTGGTATGTCTGTATCTCCTGGGAAGCTGCTGGGATTGACTTCATCACTACAGACCAGGTGGGTTTTGAAGTAACATGAGGAGTCTGAAGGGTTGAAAGTTTAAGTGCATGACAAATTTTAAAGGCAGGGGCAACTAGGAATCAAGAGAGTGAAATCATAAAGACTGGAGGCCTTACACAGACTCAAGACATTAGTTCTCTGTGCTCAACACCTCACATCCAGCTTTCTTACCAGTTTTCTGATTTCTTTAAGGAACTGCTTCATGACACTTCATTTCTACCTCCATGCAAGAAAGGAAGACAAAATGAAAATCCAGGAAAAATAATAATAGCTACTGCAAACCAACCCAAACATAGAGACAGGAAAAAAATAATCCAAACACTTTTTAATGCCATGGATGCAAAAAATACACTTGATCCTCCTCCATGCTTGTCAACATCTGTTCGCACATCTGTTAGGTGATCTAGAAGGAAACTGGTTCCATCTGCTTTGCGAGGAAGTAAAGGCTTTTGCAGGAATCCAGCAGGTCTCTTTTGGCACCTGAGATCAAGGTATGTGTTACAGAAGAAGTCTGTAACTTCATAGGTCAAGAAAAAAGGCACCACAGCCTCTTTCTTAGGATTGCAACAAGCTATTGTGGAACAGAGAGGCTCATAACAGAGCGTGCCGTGGTCTTACTCCAACCATAATTAGCAAATAGAATATTAGTTCCTACACACCCAGTATGTTTGAGAATATCATCAAAGTACATACAGCGTAACTTGGTCTGTTTTCTGTACCCAAGGGTAGTGCTGGCATCACACACTGTACCTATCTGTTCAATTTATTAAATATCAAAGTCGACACCAATGTATTTTAGTGATTTTTGTCTTTTTTTTTTCCCCTTGTTTTATCTATTTTGTGGCAATTTGTGTGCTCTTTAGAGGCAGGGTAGACTTTACACTTTAAAAGTTATCGATTTCATAGCAAAACTTTTCAATGTTGTATCTCCTGCTAGATGTGAGACTAACCCAGAAGGCCTTGACCCATAAAGAAAATTCAGATTAAGGCAAATTTTGTGCTGAAGTGATCTGGTTTTGCAAACTCATTAAAAAAAATCACACATACTTGTCTACATCATAGCTCTTCAGTATTTTCTTCAGTATAAAATGAGTCCTGTCTTACTGACAAATATTAATAACACCCATACAACAGAATGAAATGAGCTTTTAATGAAAAAACCCACAGCTGGTGAGGTTATCGAGTTCCCAGTCAGGAATTTAACAGTGCTGCTGCTGCAAGGATGGAATGGCATCTCAGCTGGTCCTGGTGCCTGCTGCCCATCTGTCAATAAAGTGATAAAGCAGCAACAGCTGCTCAGGGACATGGAGAAGTTAATTTGAAGAGATACGCATGCCTGAAGTAACTGGAGCGACCGCCTGAAGAAATAATATACACCAGCTACCCCATGGCCCTGGGCAGGAGAGCAGGAAGGAAAACAGAGGTGAACCTCCCACCATTATCAACTGGAACCATGGAATACAGGGTGATGTTAAGCATTAGCACTGGGACTGGGTGTAACGACGAAAGCAACCACGTTCCTAAAAGCGGAGCAGCGTGAAGTGTCTGGATATTCAGCAAACACGATACTTTATGAAGGAATACAAATGACATTGAAAGAGTGATTTTAGAATAAACTGTGAAAAACAGGAAGAAAATTTGGGGAACTTTTCCTGTTGCGTGAAGTTATTTGAAGAAAAAAAAAAACAACTATGATCCTTTTTAAGAAAGAAAAAGAACTCATGGAAATCTAAATGTGCATAATAAGAGTAAAGAACTGATTTCAAATCCCAGATTTGGCACTAATTCCCTTTGTGCCTGACTCAACCTTTCTGCCTTATTTCTGGTCACAAGAAGTAAACAAGCAAGCAAACACTACAAGGGGGTTTTATAAAGCTAACCAGTTCAATATTAAATAAAATTCTTTTTTTAGGTGCTCTTTCACTGAAGAAGAAATTCTCTGCCTAAGTTAGGACACGCTACAATGGTTCACATAATAATTCCTGTTACTCTGGGAGGAATAATGGGGAAAGATAGTAGACAGAGGCTGAGAACATCTTCCTGGGATATCTTTGATACGCTGACGGTATCAAACCCCCAGACAGTCACCTTCACAATCAAACTCTAAATCCAGGTCAAGATCAGACCTAAAGGTGAGGTGTAGAGCATATCAATGGAGATGTCTGGATGCATTCAGGTTTTGTGGTGATCTTTGCCTGAACATATCTACCAGACACAGATAACTTCTGTGTGTGCAGTGATACTGTACACAACTGGTTACAATATTCCTTTGGGGTTTTGGGGCTGTAGAAAGCACAGTTCTGCCCAGGATACGGTCAAAATCGAGCAGACCAAAGTATCTATTTTTCTAACCAAAGCCCCTGCGCTCCTATGTCTTTGCAAGACCAGGTTTGGAAACTTTTTTTCTGATTTTTATCTACCATTCAAACCAGGTTCACTAAATAACTTCAGTTTAAACACATGCTTTTGGGTATCTGTGTATGCATGGTTTAAAGTCAGTCTTGAAGTCAATAAATAGTTTCAACAGGTCTAAATATCTTTCAACACAACTCTTCCAGCTCTGTTGAACCTGGTAAGTGGTGCAATTTGGGAATGTTTCTTTTCCAAAAGTCCAAACTGCTAGGCACCTGCACTCCTATTTGCCTAAGCTGTGTGTTCCATAGAGATCTGCTCTGTACACAGGCTTCGTATTCAGCAAACACACTGATCTGAATTCCTGCCTGCAAGGTTGTTGCTTACAGCATTAGAGCTTCTTCCTTCTTGTGATGGAAAAGCTGCCCTCAAGAGCAGAGAAGGGTGTGTGGTGGTTGCCTTGGGTGGTTTGGGGGCCAGAGGGAGCAGGTTTTTCATGCCCAGAGCCTGTCTTTCTACCCTGTTTCTTGTGTGTTTTCCTGTATAACTCCATTTAAGGAGCATAAGAAGGCATTTTTATGTTTACAGTACCTCTTGTGATGGGGGAGAGAGGGGGAACGGGACTGAAAAGAACACGCAGCCCCTTTTCATGTGTTTTCCTATCAACACCAACATTCTTTCAGTCCTGTCAGCCCTCACTGTATCATCTGATCATTCAGTTATTTGTATTCTGTGTCTATCTCCTAAGCTGCTTGATGTGGAGCACCTCTTACCAGTTCCTGAGTGCCTGCTAAGCCTGCTGAGGACTCCTGAATGCTTCAAAAGAAAGCGAGGACACTCCAAGCCTCTGGCAAAGTCTTTATTGCAAATGTAAAGGATCGTTGCTCTTGCCACTACCTGGTGTCCCCGATCCCAGCTGATGCAGAAGCAACGCAGACAGCAGAGCCTAGAAAAAGCAGGCAAGAAATGACCACTTGGCAGTCTCAGCACATAAGAGGTGAGGCCATTAAGAAGACTGGGAATTCTTTTCCAAACTCGGTCATAATCTGACTCTTCCCTAAACTTCACAGCACATGAGAGAGAGCCAGGCTGCTCACCAAGCTCTAAGGTCTGGAGCTTCTACTTAAGATGCTCTTTTGCCTGGAGTTAGGTCTCTAACAGCTAGAATGGGAGGCAGATTAGGCTTCAAGACTTGTTCTCACCAGTGTTGAGTGTTCCCTCAGAGGAGGTTGGTAACTCATCAGTTACTCCAGCTGGGAACTAAGGGAAATAAATAATTTAGTAGATCTACGACAACAAGGATTGTGAACGTGTAGACTGATATAATAATTGTGCTTTGTTGCAGCAACAGTGCCTGATGTAGTTGAACAGTCAGACAAGGGTTCTGCCATTCATTTTAGAAGCTGGGAATTGTTTCAATCTTCATCCTTCTACAGAGGCATAAAAACCTACTCTGTTCAATGCCTGCCGGCAGTTACCACGCTGTGGTTTCTCAGATAAAAGAATAACAACAAAGATGGGAAAGGGCTGCTAAAACTTTGCTAAGTAAAAGCTAATTTTAAACCAAGGCAACATAAAAAAAATAAATCAAATCAAATCCATGGGCTTCTTTCTGATCTTATACTGCTGTAACTGAGATCAGTGTCCTGTTCTGTACCAGATAATTTAAATATGTGTTTATATCTCTAACCCACAAACTCAAATATAATGTTCTGCTTCAGTGCTTACTTTAAACCAACCTTAAAGCCGCTTGACAAAGCTTAATAGCAAAACTCAGTCAAACATTACTGTGCTGTTACAACAGTCTGTGGATCTCGGGTTAACCTTTAATGTTAAAATACTTTTACTAAAATCACGCATCCAAAAATATTAGGAGAAACTGACCTCCACTCCATAGCCTGCTAGAGCTATACAATTGCCATGGAATAGTGAAAATGCAGACTATGTTTCTTTGCTTTGCAACTTAGTTTAGTCTACTTGCAGATGAGATATACGAAAGGAGATAGAAATAGCTTTTACATGAAGGACTGGATAAAAAGCGTTGCAGATATATTAAAAGGAATGTGAGAGCTTGCTGGAGAATGTCAAAGGATATTGCTAGAAAGCCACAGATGTGTGGGAACTAATGAAAGCACGACACTGGGGATGTGCTAAGATTTCCATTTTCCCAAACCCCTCCCATTAAAAGTCCCCTGAGCATCATGTGTATTTAGATACACTTCTTTCAGTCACTTTTAAGTGGAGAAGAATCTGTGTGTAAACAACTTCAATAAACTCCCTTAGTGAGAGAGTTTCCTATTCCTCAGATCTGCTCTGCTCGCTGTGCCTTATTTCATGACAACCAAACTCCATTTTGAAAGCACACCTTCTAAACATTAGTGCTCTCAAGAACTGTCTCCAGCATTCTGTTGTGTGAAAATGTAGATTCCTAGTTTGTGGCCCCGGTAGAAATAGGAAATTACATGGTTAACATCTTGAGGTGCATCTAATGTTTGCACTGTGTGGTTCAGGAGGACACTATGCACGTAATAAACGTGGTGTTTCCTCTATAGCTTACCCTTTCCCAGGGCTGCCAGTGTTAGCATGAGCAATTTCATCACTTCCAAACTTCAGGCTCCTCTGCGTTACACCCGCAGCCTCTGACTCATGTGCTCTTTTGGCAACAAAGGAGTCATTCCATGGAATGAAAAATTGGTGGAAGTTTCTTCTGTCAGCCTAAGGATATCCTTTTGCAAGGAAGAATCCCATGTGAGTCTTTAAGATTAATTAGCTTAAGTTTTCCATCCCTGCAACAGCTGAAAGCAGCTATAGATGTACCAAGTGTATAACTGTCTTTTTGCTTTAGGGATGAGGAGGTTTAAGGTACTTTCTGGGCTCAGACACTCTAAGCAATATGGTCCAAGTCCTCATAAATCCTCAGTTCTACTGAAATCAACTTGGTTTAGGTGTGTCACTATTTGTATAATAACCAGAGCAGTGTCTCAGAATCTTGCCTTCCATGAAAATATTTCAGCACGTTGCCTACAGTATTTAATTTCTGTTCATGCCTTACCTATAGCTGTAATAAAACCTGTTTGAAATGTCTCTTCTAAAATCATTGTATTGACTGCATTTTTTATGTCCAGACCTGCATGCAAAAAACACATTCATTTTGTGAATCACAGGGGTTTATGTATCAAAACATGGAATGTTTGTAACATGATTGTATAGCACTTACCTGGGAGGCTGGGACTATAAAGTAATAAAGTTTCTAGTACTACAGGTAAACAACTACATCAGGCTGCAAAATAACCCAGCCTGCATTCCTACCCTAAGTCTCAAAAAGTAGTACTCTTCAGTGGATACATTTATTGAGTTTTATAGGCATTTTATTTTTCATGCTTATATCTTTTATTTAAAGATCTTTTCTGACCTAGGCAGCTCTGGGTGAAAGTGGTGCAAGTTTTGTTTGTCTCAATCAATACTTGTCCTAAAATTCAAACACTGGGTGATCCCAAGTTGTGAGTAGTGTTATTTCTCCTCTTACACCTCCTGTTCCTGATGTGACAACTTCAGAATTATCCTTTTCCCTGAGAATTTAATCCATCTCATATAAAGCTACACGATCACTTGTTTTGCTTCAGCACGCTTCTCGATTTGCTTTGGCAAAGCTGTGAATGCACATGCATTTCAAACTCAAATCAGTGATGCCGGGACTGCGGCCTGCAGACTTGATTTGGTCTACCAGACTAATTTCTTGCTCCTTGCTAACATCTTCCCCCCAAATCCTTGCAACCCATCCTCTGTTAAACAGCAAAATGTGTAATCCCTGTATGAGCAAAGTGCACGCACCTTCCTATATGTGGATGTAAAGCAACGTACGACAGGGAACACAGCGGGCAAGATGAAGGCACTTTGGCCGAAGAATGGTTACTCCTGACATAAATTACTCAGTGTTGTAGTTCCCACCAAAGAACCTTCGCATTAATGCTGACAGAACTAAACAGCAGAGGCATTTAGAAGTACGCTGGAATTACAGCCCTTAATATCACCTCACAACAGTCCTGCTTCTCCCTCCCAAAGACCAATTCAGAAATAACTATTGCAAGTTTTCAGGAGCTCGCAACTGAGAATAACTTGGGCTTCTGATTGATGGATTAACATATCCTACTCTCCAGCTTCAGGACCCCTATTCGGGGTGGACCAGTTGTATGGGCCTATATGAGGGATGCCTTTCATTTCAATATGATGGCTCACGTGCTTAGTTGGGTGTGTTTGCATCCCAACACTCCCTGAAACGAAAGCAAAGAGACAGGAGAAGCAGCATTTCAGAACCCAAAATAGCATTTCTCAGTTGCTTGTGCCAGCTTAAGGAAATATCCTTGACCTTCAATGCAGGCCTGAAAAAAACCACCCACGTGGCAAAAAGGTCTTCAGCATCCACTACAGTCTGCATCATCATCATCACAAAAGAGAGCATCTTTCTGTACAAATACCTTTCCGTGGAGCAGAACAGTCCTCTGGCTGTTACCCTCTGCCTCTCGGGTTTTACACTGATTTACTAACAGGTGCCAAAATGAAATGCAAAGACAGGTCGGAAATCAGCTCAAGTGATAGACGAGTTTACCAAGAAACTAAGTAACTCACAGCCTGAGGAAGTACAGGAGCAGTTCTAGTTGATGTATTGTTATCATTTAAACCCCTACATACTCAACCTGTAATTTTTATTCCTATTACTTCAAACAGTCTCTGAAATCAACCAGCCCTGTTCTTTTAAAGAACAGATTAGACAACATTTCTTGGTTATTATTCACTAAATCAACCAACCTACCTGGAAAAAAACCCAACAAGCAAACCAATGCTGTCTTTTGGAGCACAAAGTGTTCATCCAGGAGCAGCATGCTCAAGACATTGTATTCTTAAGTGTACGGATTGGCCTGTAAAAAGATAACTGCTTTTCCTTACAGATCTTGACTTGCTTCTATCACCAGACCATTTGACCATTCCAACTGCATCATCCATAGCATGGGAATACCTTATGATGAGTAATAAATCTGAAAGGGGGACCACCTCATCCAGCAATGTGGCCAGTCTGGTACATTTTCAAAGGTGTGTGGTGTTGGGTTTTTTTTTTTCCCCTTCAGATAGTGAGAGCATGCTGGGAACACTTGCAGGCGCCAGCTGACGCTGCCTCTCCTCTCTGCAGCTGTATCCGCTCTGCGTGCGGGAGAGGCTCCCAGCTCCACCCGAGTCCTGCTGAATTCCTGTGGCCTCACTTGGGTGTTTATCCAAAGATGCTTCAGCTCTTGCTGCATGACCACGCTCTGCGTCACTCAGCATCTGACTGCGTGCTGTCTTTCCTTCCTGAGCTCTTGCTCCAAGGATCTGTACGATGCCAGGATTAGCTATTTTAGGGGGGGGCAGGTGATGGATGAGGTCAAGGAGTTTCAGCCTGCATACTCCTGGGACTGGAGAAGCATCCCCACTGATCAGTTTTATATGCTTGATGTAATGCCAGGACCGTCACTCAGACCATTATGTTCTTCCTACCCTTTCACGGTCCCTTTTCAAGTGTGTTTTCTGGGACTATAAATACAGAACCCTGTAGCTTTCAGGAGTGGCAGCAGGAGATTCATTCCAGCTCTCAGTACAAGGTTATGCACTTTAAAAGCAGAAATGCAGGGGAAGAGTAAAGCCTGTAACTCTGATAGATATTTTCACTTAGGCTTTTTCATATTCTGTGAAAACAACTGTACTAAACAAAAATATACACAAGCTGAATCCACATCAGAGTCATCCATTCTCTTAGTATAAAACCAGAAAATAGCATTTTGTCTTCTTGATTTTCTGCTGAACTATTGGCCCTCCTCAGTTGGCTGAAATGCCTCACTGAATGTACGAGCGTGCCCATCATTCTTTACGAGCCGTAATGCGGGGCTTTCTTGACATGATGGTGATGATGATGATAATTCTGGGTGTGTGTCCCGCCCGTGTCTACATTGTAAGTAAAGAGCACACACCAAATCAAACGCTTGCAGATACAGGGAACAGCAGGAAAGCAGATTATGCCGGAGGTATTTCTGCAACTTTCCTGTTCTAGCGATTGTTTTATTCTGCTGTGGTGCTCAAAAACATCTCATTTTCTTAGGCTGATTCGTTGGATTGCCCAGGTTATAATGTTTCTAACGGCATATTTTGCAAGTGAACATATCTGTGTCTTCAAGACACATCCTTCGTTCTGAGATTCGGGTTGGGTGGGTTTTTTTTCCAATCACCCTTTACAACTCCCACACACATTCTCGTTTTATATAGACTTGCAAATTTCCCAGCAGAAAACTCCACTGGAGCACATCATACATTTAAGCGCTGTAAAGAAAACAAAACCCCTTTCTGCACTACAGGGCATCTGCCGGTAGCAAATCCCAAAGCAACAGCGACCTACAAAGCTGTTGAGGCCGCCGAGGAAACGCCTCTCTAAACCGAGCCCTTGCTGCGTATTCAGGATGCTTCATTCTTTCTAGCAACGGCTCAGATGTCAAGCTCAAAGCATAGGAAGGTGTGTCTGAGCCTCCAGGTGTCTCAGCCTCCAGGTGTCTGAGCCAGGCGGTCGGTCGAGTCAAGCTGTCCCGATGTGGAGATGCCGCAAGGAGCAAGCAGAGTCAGAGACGCCTTCACCACGCGCTCCCCTGGCAGAAAATAACCAGCTTTTCAACAGCCTAGTGAGTTACAGCTCCGCCGCGAAGGAGGGCTTCTGAGAACAGGGCAGGGGGGGCAGCCGCCCTGGGGCTGCTGGCCAGGGCGGCCGACGGGAGGCGTGAGGAGCCGCCCAGCCGGCCGGTAGCTCCAGGCGCGGGTGAGGCGGGAGGGCCGCGGAGCGCCCCGCTCGGGCGCACCCCGGCCCCGCTCGGGCTCAGCCCGGCCGGC